>OMKZ01027899.1:6989-17917 GCA_900302535.1 Neoniphon sammara
AAATGTTAAGTTATTGCACATCATGCTAAAATAACATAACTTAATGATGTTCAACCACAAAACATGACTATATATGGTAGAAGCAACATGTTACACTTGGATTAATTTAGCAGACACCCAATCTGTTTTTTTGAGTGAAGAACTGATGAATGGTGATTCATAATGATTAATGTTGGGTTATTATTTCAATAAGCTAATTCTTATTTTACTGGGCTAATTCTTATTCTTGGAGGGTTTAAAATACTGAATACTGATTTTGCCATCGATTACCAGGGCAACGATCGAAGCTTCGAAGCATTCGGGGCCGCCCTAATTCTCAGCCTTCCTATCTGGCTCATGCCTACCTCTTTTCCTGTCTTTTCTTTAACCTTCTTGCTTCAAAACAAACATTATGTATTCCATGTCCGTTCTCTTTGACTTGCTGACAGAGCACCTTTATGACTGCAGGCCCTCAGGCGATGGAGATACGCCTGATCAGAGAGAACTGGTACAGATTGCACAAGGTCCAATTACACGGCTCCAGGGCTTCATGCTCAATGAGAAATCCAAGCGGACCTTCAAAGACCAACAACAAGCTGGCTTTGATTGAATGAGCAACATCACATTGATGCAGCATCTTTGATTTAAAACTTTAAACCAAGACTGTTTGTCATTACAGAGTCGGTCAGAGGATTGTGTTGCTGCTGTAGTCTGGTGCTGATCACATCTCCTCAAATGCTTAGCACAACATAAGTGCTAAATATGATGGAGAGGCCTTCAGAGAGAGAAATGCTCCCCTGATTGAAGTAGACTGATTTTTTTATTTGTTTGGAGTTAAAAGAAGAGCAGGGTAGCAGGTTAAGATGAATTCTGCCCCTGAACCCTTTGTTACCCTTTATTTAAAGGAATATTTGTGCGTAAAAATACACCTGTCTTATGATCTTGTCTTATAACTGATGTTGGGCCTCAGGAGCAAGCAAATTTGGTTATTGGCAGTAATTAATGATTATCAGGGATAATCATTAATCAGGGATATCAAGGATAATCATTAATTATCAAAATCAATAAATATTATTATTAAAATTAATAATAATGACGGGGCACCACCCTGGAATTAGGGACCAATCAACCAAACAATGAGTAGACTCAAGAGGGGTGTTCACTTAAGAATATTGATATCTAAGAGATATCAGATTCATAAAGTGAACAGTGAAGGTTTGAATTCGAGCACTGACTCTCGCAACCAGCCTTTAAAACAAGAAGAATGCAAATAATACCAAAACAACCTCTCTTTAAGATATAACAGGGTTTATTAGCTTTAGCAATATTAATTAAAAATCATGGTGGCAAGCTAACACAAACAGCATCACGGACTCACGGTCCTTTAAATTAACAGTAGCAACAACAACAAGCTTAAAGTAACACAATTTAGTACCTAACTCTGCCCAGACCTAAGCCACTTACTATGTTCACTTAAGGAAGTGAGTGGTGCGTGTTTCTTGTCTGTCTTTGGGTCCGGTCTGGTTCCTCGGGCGCAGATGCTGACAGGGGCGTCTCCTCGCTCTCTTGGCGGGTTAGACAGCAGCTGATCCTCGGCACGGCAGCGGAGAAAAACAGCGGAGTCGAGTTTACTTGAAGAAAACAGGGTCGTCCCTTGCTCACTTCACTTCTGCAGGCAAGGTGAGGGAGCGCTGGGTTGTGCAGTGGTCCTCTTGTGGATCCAGTTGGGTGTTTGGTTGAACACAAAAGGGGAATCCCGGCTCGTCCAGCGAGATGGAGATTGACTGGTCAAATAAGTTAATGTATGTCCGTGAGGTACCTCCTTTAGCTGCAATTGTTACAACTGGAAGCAATGCTCAGGTTAGTCCCATTCTTATTTAGCCTTGGTGACTTCACAGGGAAGGAGTGGGACCCCATGTGGTTTCCAGTGGGTCCCATCTAGTGGAAGCTGGGAGTTTGAGTGTGGGAAAAAGTCACACCTAAGTGTGAGTGGAGCATGGCATGGTGGGGAAAGAAGTCTGTTCTGGCTCCCATTGTTTTAAATTGCCGCCTTTTTCTTATTAGGCTTTTAAAGTTGCATGCAGTCCTCACTCTGGCTTCATGAGTGCATGTAGGCCAGCCTTTGTCTCAGGCACAGGAACATGCGGCACAACACTAAATCAGGACAGACTAATTTGAAGGATAAATTGTAGGTGTTACTGCATGATTGAAGAGTCTAGAATTTACAGAAAAGGTGAAAATTATCGCCATTATTTTTATGGGACAGTAACCCCGTGAAGGCAGCATATAAACCTTGTGTCTCCAAAATGTCAGCTTTTCACGAACTGAGATGTGACCTCTTGATAATCATGCATTTTTATATCCTGCCAGCATGGCACATGGTATGCAGAATATTATAATGCAACAGTAACATCTGTCTGCCTGTCTGTATAGACACATTCTTGTCAACACAGTAGCACAGAGTCCCATCAGCGTTCCCACACAAGAACAGATACATGACAGAAACTTCATACTTAACCACAAGTCCACCCTGTAGAGCAGGTGATCTTCAATTTTGAAGCACCTTATGGCATAAAAATGCTTAGTAATCAGGAAAATTTATTTTCTTCAAACTACTGTAACTCCTTAATGTTTATAAGTCATTAAGATTGAGAAGATTAAGAAATCATTAAGATTGATATGTGGACCATGTAGAATCAACCACAGTTACATCAAACATGTAATTTAGAGGCAACATTTCTACATTTCAGGAGTCTACAGGACTGGCAAATTGTATTGTAGTTGATTCTGCATGGTCCTCATTTCAATCTTAGTGAATGTAAACTTAAGATACAGAGTTCAAATCAACCACTCGTGATGTGAAGACAAATATGCTGACATAGAAATATTTACCTCAATAATTCATCAGTTAGCTTATTAATGACCACATTAGCATAACTGGTTTGGTTTAATATATTGTTTTGATTATGGCCAGACATTAGGCAGCCCAAAGGCTTCTTCTTAAGTTTATCTTATTGGTTTTGGTTTCATAATCCTATAATCCTAATTCTTAAAATTGAACTTAAAACATGAAATTTGCTAAATTTATAATTACAACGTTTTCATTCGACAGTGACAATGTGGTAGATTCCCTCCTAACGGATTCTAGATGCTGCTGCTGAGAGGACAGAAGAGACGGACTTGTTCCTGCAGGTGATCGATGGCACTTCATTCCTGCAGTCTCCCTCTTGAAGAGCTGCCTCAAGACAGGAGGTGGGGAGGGAGCAGGAAATGACAGCATAGGAAAAAAATGCTAATACCATGGGAAAAAAACCCTTATCTATGAAACTTGCATGCATATAAAAAGATATCCTCCTGATTGAACTTTCACCACAGCTTCAGTTCTGCCATTTGGAGCTGCCGTCATGCAAAGTTGCATATTGTAGCTTTAACCAAATAAAATGACTAAAAATACATTTTTAAAGCTCATGTAGGTAACTTTTTTAAACCTTACAACAACTTCAAAGCTGTATTATTTACACAATGTATTATGTGTATTTGAAATACACATCTTGGAATTTAAAAAAAAAAAAAAATTATCAATACAACAAGTTTTGACTACTGCTGTTAACTACAACACACACACACACACACAAAGCATATACGTATTTGTTCATGTGTTTAATCTGTTTTCTCTCCTTTTTTTTCTAGTAACAGATGTGAAAACCGTGTAAAACTGCAACTCTAAAATCCTTGTCATACTGATTTGAAACTACTTGTTAGGGCAACGATAGAGAGATGTTTGAACTCACATCTCACCAAGTGTTCCTTTAAATTTCCTACGAAATTCAACTCACTCTACAAAGTTACCATTAAGTAGACCTATGGCGTGGGTAATAATCACTCGTGGTTTGACTTCAGGTCAACTGGGTTATTCTCCCCAGTAGCCCAGCATTCAAGGAGGAGAGAGAACAGGGAGGCGTGATGAAATCAAGGGCTCTGTTTAATGGCCTCAAATGAAGCCACAAGAGTGAGGGAGTAAGGGACTAAGACGGATACAATTATTGTGAGTCTGCTGGCCAACAGTCTGTGCATCATTTTGTCTGTCTGTACACATGCCTATCAGATGTTAACTTAATTCTCCTGTTGTTTGTCTGTCCAGAAGTTTTTTTGGTCACAGTGGCTGCAAGTCACAATAATTCAGCACATGCAGGCAAACGATACCTTTGTGGGTGAATTGTCCCGCATGCACACACCAATTCATATTTTCATGACGCACACATGCCGCCTTCAGATTAATCTTTGGCACCTTACTGTGTTCATTCTCTGTTGAACACATTTCTGACTGTATTGAAAGCCCAGGAATGTCTAATGAGGAAAACTGATGTGGCAGGTCTCCTTTCTCAAACAAAGCATTCTGTGTTTGACTGTCTCAAGATCCTCACAAAGGGATTAGCACTCCTAAGTTCCTATTTGGAGCGGTTCATTAGGGATAAGGTTCAATAAAAAGACTAATATCAAGTGTGACAAGGACATATCAAAAGTGTGACAGTCTTGGAGGCATTAGATTTGCAGAGATTTGGAAGGGTTCACCCCAAATTGGAGAGTAGTACCATCAAACAATTTCCAGATTGCCCTTCAAACTCCCTGATGGCTCCAAAGTAGCACTACCTATGTACTTGATTGCCGCTGCACAAAAAAAAAATGCAGTGTCCCGTGGTTACTAAGGTTACTGAGCACTTCACGGTGCTTCTAGTCGTCATTAGAGCCTAACGCAAACCCCACTGCACAATCAGCTGACTGGAGTGACAGATGCTCTTGAGGATTGACGTGGTCAGATCACAGGACCATCCAGGTTGCAGGAGCCGACCCCCACCCCTCCCATCACGTTACAAAACTGACTGCCTGACCTCGGGACGTTGCACAGGAATACCTGAAGGCGTCCAATGATTTATAATACTGGCAGAGACTGCCGATGATCATCTGTCATATGAATCTGCCATCTCTTAAATTTAGATATATGACATCTAGACATATGCAGTATAGTGGAAGCTATAGAGGTGGGTTTTGAATGCATTTCAAAACCCACCAACATGAAAGCATTCAATTATTGGAAGAAATTATGTCTAAAGTGTAAAACTGAAAATGATTCCTTCCTTCATTCTTTTTTGGAAGGTAGGAAAGTTCAACAACTATGGTTTCAAATAGCGCAGTGGTTAGAAAAGATTATGAAGGTAAACATAGAATTCACACCATTCTTATGCAAGATACTAGAACAGAACAAACAGTAAGATACCCCTTAGGATGGTTCATACTATTTTCACGTGATTAACAAAAAGCTCCTGTTGAAAAACTGGAAACAAACAAAATGCCATAGTTTACAAGAAAGGAAATCATATATGCTTTATTATTTAAAAATAGAAAATAGTGTGCTAATGGACAATAGTAAAGCACAACAATTTGAAAAGGTATGGGGTGAAATATTTAAAACACTGACACCTGAATGAATCCCTTTTCTCCTATCCTGTTACCTTTCACCTTTATTTTTGTCTCCCCCTGTCTTCTTACTAATTAAACTTTGTATCCTACACAGACCTGAGCAGGATGGCCTCATCAAGTGAGCGGAACAGATACAATGGGAAGGGGAGACACTAAGAGACACCTACAGTCAAGACTCCACCGTGTGCTCTGTGTGACAATGGATGTGGGAGTGTGTGAGGATGTGGTATTGCATTGAATGATTATGTTGTTGTTGATTGGTCTTTGTTGGGTTGTACATTTAAAAGCAAGACAAAATTCCGAAAATTTTTTGGAAGAAATTAAGGCCACTTAAGGCATTTTAAGCACTTTATCTGTCCCTCACTATGATGACCTTTACTTTTTCCCATAACAATATTCAACATATTGATAATCTAACAAAGTCTGGGAGGACAGGATTTCAACTGTATATTTTACTCAGGGGAAAATGATGTAAATGTAATTTGATTTTTAATCTGAATTACTTATGAAATACTTTTGTTGCCACTTTGTTGCATTTCTCAAAAAGTTAGTAGGTGAAAAGCCAGCTTCTATGGATAATACTATCGTTGCTGGTAGACTGAAGCTGAGGTGTGCTCAGAAAGGGCTACCAAAGAGACAAGCATGGCTCTGCTCAGTGGTGACTGGACTGCTTCTACATACCAAGGGCTCCAACAAAGGATGACAGTGTTGAAAATAGGTCAGAGGGAGTGAAAAAGAGACCCCCTCTGAGCATCACTTACTGGGCCAGAAACTGGTTTTGATCAGAAAATTCCATTAGTCAATGCAACCACAATGCTATCCTCGCGCCAGCAGGAACTGTTCTAAATTTTGCTTTAACATCTTTTTCACAAACAGACTCCTCTGTTTTTGTTTTTCATTTTCAAAATAATAGTATCCTTACATCCTCTGCCTCCCCCCATTCGTCTCTCCACTGTACTATGCACAGAATAAACTATGCCTGTTTGACTCACTACTGTTCCAAAGGACTGCTTGACAAGAATGTGTCTAATTATCAGGGCAATATACTTAAAACAATCAACATGGCATGAAGCCTCTGCAAGCACAAAAACAAATCATGATCATCAATAAAATTATTTTCATAGTGTTTTAATTAACAATTATTTAATATGTAACAAAAAAAAGATAAGCCATCAGATGTTTTACAGATTCACAGTCTATAGATACAACGGAGACATATTTCGTGTGTAATTTTGGCATGGTATTTGTTTATTTAGCCTTTTAGCCATTAAAATAATTTTTTAAGAGCAAGTACCTTGGACTCCTACATCTTTGCCTCTTTGATCTACAAAGTTCATACACCCCTGCCAACCATGAGCACTTCACCAAGATATTTGACAGCTAGGCGGCGTTCCGAGTCTGTGCTATTTGTAATTTTGGAGTTTATTTAATTGTCTTGAGTTAAATGACCTGCAATTACTCCTGTGACTGCAAGGGGTCCTATTGACTGCAGTCCAAACAGCTGGATGTCACAGACCAGCCAAAACGGCTGGTCTGTGACAAAGAGGTCTGGCGTGTGCTAATGAATTATGTGGCACTGGGCTGAGGAGGTTGAATGATGGCCGTTTCATGAGCAAGGTCAAGGCTAATGTTAACCAGCAGCCCCTGACCCCACCATGTTCCCTATGCAGTATAAACATCTGCACTTTAACCTCTCTTAAGGAATGTCAGGGAGTGGAGGAGTGCTCTTAAAATGGACCTGAATGGAGGAAACCATTCCCAGAAGCAGAGAGACATTCCTCTGCATATCACAAGGTTTATGTGCTTCATAAAAAAAAAATAATAATAAAAAACAGGCACTTCTTAATGCCATCATATTCTCTTATTCTCTTGGATTTGTTGGTGAAATGTTTTACACGAAACATACATACAAAAGAACCAAACATATATAAATACATAAGTATGTCAAGGTTTTTGGTCTGGTATAATTAACCATTCAACACAAATACAGTGATTTCCAAATGATTGCTGTCCCAGCATTTATCATGTGACCAGCATGAAATCCACTACTAATGTGTATTTGCAGTCACTGGAGAAAAATTTGCTCTTTCTATGGATGGACATTTGCACCCAGTCTCCTTTCACCCACTGCTGATGTGAGAAAACAATGCCTCCGTATCCCTTTAGTACTGATGACAGTAACAGTAATTTACAGTGATATGCTCTTAGGTTTAACTTAATTGACCCCGAGCATTTTGAATGAAAGGGACCAAATAGTCAAGTTTCACTACCTCAAACAAAGCCTATTTTTTTTAAACCAATAGTACACTGATTTCCAAGGCTCTTAGCAGGATTTGGCTTCAGCTGTTAAATGTTGAAATGAATCAGTGAAAATGTCTAAACACATCATTTTCAGATATTAGCAGAAGTTCCAACATTACCCAACCAAATGATAATATTTCATAACCATGTAGCCTAGTGCAATCATGAAGCAATCAGATCTCATGCTGTGTGGTCAGTGTATGCAACATCAAAGTTTTCCACCACATAGCAACCCCACCTCAAAAAATGATCAGTGGTTTTCAGTGTCCAGCCCTTGCCCCCGTCTTTCCATTGATAATCCACAGTAATATCCTTAATTTTTCCAAGAGTGGGCAGTTCCAAGGTGACAGCGGGTGCTCCTGGGCTCCTCTCTTACCTGGCTCATTATCCACTCCTCTTTATCTCTGAAACAGAGTCTGTTTATGTACATGTCAGTTTCTCCCCTGTCTGTTTACACATGGGACTTGACCCCTGCTGAGGGGTTAGGAGCACCCTGTTTGTCATGTGCCCCAGAGATCCAGTGGTAGCAATCTGTGGTGTTCTTGTTGCGTGGCTGAACAGCACAGCGGGTGCAGTAGACAATGCCCAGTGCCACCATCACCACAATGAAGATGCAGATGGGCACCAGGAGGCCCACCAGGAGCCAGCTGCTGCCTTGCATTTGCTCGCTGTCATCTTGGACAGAATCCACTCCGTCAATGCCCTCCAGGCTCTCGCTTGGAGGTTGAGAGGAAGGTGTAGGGTGGGTGGGACCTGCCGGGGCTTCATGGTTTATCTTCTCCTCGTTGTTCCCTTCCTCCACCTCCACCTCTACCTCTACCTCCCGCACAGGGAACTGCGAGTTATCCATAGTGTTGTAATGATCTCCATCCTCCTCTCCCTTACTGTGATAGTTGGTATCAGCAGGAACATCCTGGTCTATGACTTGATCAACAAGGGCTGGATTTGCTGGTTCCTGGTTGGCAGGGGTGGGGCTTAACCAGAGCCAGTTCCAGGCCCCTTCAGAGATCGTGGAGGTGGGTAGACCGGAAAGACTGGTGGTAGTCTCTTCATCTTCATACCAGTCTGGGGTAGGGGTAAGGGTAGGGCTGGTGGTTGCTGGAGGTTTGGTGGAGGGGGGTATTGCTTCCAACTCAGACTTAGCTCTGTCATCCAACAAAACTTGCCCACCTCCTCCCCTCTCCATGTCATTGTCCTCTTCCTGTGGCTCCTGTGTTGGAGTTGTCTTCACAGGGTAGAAGGGCAGCTCCTCCTGAGGGGCACTGGTGACCCAAATGACATCAGAACCAGGGACTATGGGTGGGTCAGTCAACCAATCCAGGGAATCATCCACCTCCGGAGGCCAGTCAGTGTGGCTCTGTTCGGGGGTCCAGTGGTAGACTGGGTCTTCAGGATCCCATATAGGTCCAGGGTGGTGAGTGATCCAAGGAAAGGGAGGGGTGACAGTGGGTTGGCCATCCTCCTCCCCTATCTTTCTGCAGGAGAATTGATCTGGCATGAGCTCATATCCCACCTCACAATAGCACTCAAATCCACCCTCATAGTTCACACACATCTGTTCACAGGTCCCAGGGATGCGGCACTCATCGACGTCATGGCATCGGCTGGGGTCCTCAGGCAATGGGGAGAAACCCAGGTGGCAGTGGCAGATATGAGAACCTGGAGTGTTCTCACAGGCATGTTCACAAGGGTCGTTCACACACTCATCCACATCCTCACACTCACCCTCCTCATCTGGACGGTAACCGTCCCGGCAGCGACATTCGAAGGTCCCAGGAGCATTTACGCATAGCTGCTCACATGGACTCTGGAGGCACTCATCTACATCCAGGCAGCCACGTTCATCTGGTGCGAGCATGTAACCCTCAGGGCAGGCACAACGGTAGTCATCTGAGAGCGGCAGGCACTCAAACTCACAGGGCGCCCCCTGGCATACATCAGCCAACTCACAGCTCTGCCCATCCTCCCCCAGTTGAAACCCGTCTGAACACTCACAGTAGTACTGGGCACCAGCCTCCCTGCAGAAATGCTCACAGCCACCATTATTCTGTGCACACCAGTTCTGAGATACAGGGGGATCAGAGCAGAGGGGGGCATCTCGCGACCAGCCCACTGACCCATCTTCCCTCAGCATGCACAGAACTGACTCCTCATCCTTGGTGCCTGCTGGGCAGGGCACAGTAGCAACAGATCCAAAGGGCACATGGGTTAGCAGAGTGCTTAGAAGGTTAAAAGGTGTGGTGTAGAGGGCATTGCCACCCCCTTCACTCCACAAGGCACGACACATTCCTTTGTAGGTATAACGACACAGATACCCATCCACAGGGACTGAGCAGGAACCGTCTAACCATTTGAAGTTGTCATGCTGCTCATAAGTGGATGTGCTGTATCCCATAACCACACAGCGAGGAGCTGAGCATGTACTGGGAGAGTCCTCCTTCTGCCAGTTGGTATATTGGGTATCCTGGTCTCCAGTAGTCCAAGAGAAACCCCGGAGCAAGCGTGAGGTGGTACACTGGCGAGGTTGGCGCTGGAGGCCAATCCATACCCGGACTTTGGTACGTGAGTGGCGCAGCTCCACACTGGAGAAGAGAGTGGCGATAGTGTCAGCCTCCTCCTGGCGTTTGATAGTAGCTAGGTTGCCTCCTCTCTCTTTGCAGGCCCTCCAGGAGTCCAGGAAACTTTTGCGTTGGAAGTAGACCACAAAGCAGCCATTTTCATTGCACAGAGCGTCCTTCTCCCTCAGGTCCTGCGCCAGGACTGAAGGAACTCCAAAGACCAAAGACAGCAGGAAGATGAGGAGCATAGCAGCAGCACAGCGCACCAGGGAGCCCATTCTTCATTCACCGCTCACTTCTCTCTCTCCAACTGGATGACTATCTCTCTCACTCTAGCTCTCTTGACACTTTTATCTCTTGAAACTTTTTTCAGCAGTAGCTTTTTTCTCTTTGCTGTCTTTGTTGCCTCTATCTGAACTTTTCCCCCTTCATTTGGACCCTTAGTTTTTCACTTTCTGTCTTTCAGTCTTCTCTGTGCTCTTCACTCTCCTGTGCAAAAACAGATGTGCGCTGGAGTTGAGTGCTTGCAGATTGTCCCCAGATTTCAGAGAGGGAGGGGAAGGAGGGATGGGGAAGGAAGGGATGGAGGGAGGGAGGTATAGTGAGGAGGGT
>OMKZ01027905.1:0-13843 GCA_900302535.1 Neoniphon sammara
CGATAACTCATGACTCTCCCTCTCCAGGATGTGCATAATCAGGATTTTACACTGTCACCTAGCATTGGAAAGAGGACAGGAGATTTACAGGCATCTAAGAATATCTTGAAGCACTCATCTGTCTGTGATTTATCTCATGTGTGCGTGCGAGCATGCGTGTGTGTGTGTGTGTGTGTGTGTGTGTGTGTGTGTGTGTGTGTGTGTGTGTGTGAGTGAGAGAGACAGAGAGGGAGAGAGAGAGAGAGAGAGAGAGAGAGTGGCCTTGGGTGTGTGTCTGAATAGATAAAGGCAAGACAGATTTTGGTGAGGCTTAAATAATCCAGGGTGATGTGACAAATCTATTTGCATAAAACATTTAAAAAACGCATAAAGAATCTGCTGCCTTATTATAGAATTTTGTTTTTTTTTTCCCACAGAATGCCTTGAGATTCAGGTAACTGGGTGTCAGTGTGAAGTTCACTGCTGACAGTTCGCTTTGTGATCATCTCTGCTGGTCCCTAATTAAAAGAGGACCAGATATCAATAACTTGGCGTCTGTATTTAGCACCTGCTAACCAGGAGATTAAGTTTTTCATGTCATTCTTTTTTAAAGTTTTTTTCTTCTCACTAGGTCATTCTCAAGTACTTCATGTTAGAAAAAAATGTAGGCCCACATGGAATTGCATATTCAATCATAAATTGATGTTATCATGTCAAATGATGGTATTTCTGTTGAAGTGCATTAGGTGTGTTTTGTCTTCAGTTTGGTTTCACTGCAGCTTAAATGAGATGAAACAGCATCGGCTGTTTTACACTTAATTTTTTACAGTGGTGAAGCGTCAGGCTATTTAACCTATTTTAACCCCTGCTTGCTGACAGATTCCATCAGCCTCTGGCACCTTTTACAGTGTTGGTTTCCCGTGTATCTGCTCTGTTGACTTTCTTTGTCAGCAGTGTGTTTTCTGAACTCACCCAGAAAATGAAACCCAAGTCCTGGATTTTTCACCTGCGATCGGAGTGAACACGGCCACAATAGGATAAAAAAAAAAAAATAGCCAATTAGGCCCAGTAGTTTGAGTGCAAGATTAGCCCTGGACAGACAGACACACGGACACAAACAACCACTCCGTTTGAGTTGCTCTTCCCTTTGTAGTTCACACACATCCAGTCAAAAGTTTCAGTCTTTTCGTTTTTTGGCCAAACACCGAATGTGTTATATTTTGCTATTTTTGGCCGAATATTTTTGGTGGCCGAAACTGTTTCAGTTGGGTGTGGTCCTGCTCCTGAAACTTCGCTGATAGCTTCAGTTATGTTAATGCAACACACATAATTCACACCAGAAAACTGCTGAGCACACTGATAACCATTCTCTCTTGTTGAGGGAGGGTTCTGGCTTCTTTCCCCCTGCCCAGAGGGCTAGAGGTAGTCGAGTGGTGAAGTTCTCTGCCTCTGCTGCAGCTCTCACTCCCGTGTCTCCCCCTCTCTGCCTCCCCACTGTCTCCAGATGAAAAAGGGGAGTTGACTGCCCATTCTCCAACCTACTGTCCTCATTTCTAGAGAGAACAGACACCTGATGGGAGGACAAATCTCTGAGCAGTATTCATCATTCAACACAGAATTCAGCTTGGCAGTATCATGTTGCTCCACATGAGAACATTCTGTTCTCTGCCATCGTTACTTGTGTCTGCCGCAGAGGAGGTGTATATATAGGTCTATCTATCTATCTATCTATCTATCTGTCTATCTATCTATCTATCTATCTATCTATCTATCTATTTATATACCTTTGAGAGTAGTGGTTCTTTAGGATTTTACTGGACATGCAACTGCAGGATGTCCACTTTTTGATGTGTATACATGCAAGTCAAATCAAATACAATGAAATTTTAAATGTTTTCAAATGCCTTGTGGCTTAACTGTCAGTACATTGTGTACTGACATGCACTGTATAGCACAGTATGTACCATGTGTTTGCAAGTTGGTGAAGACATGCAGACAAACAGTATAGGCACAAAGATACAGCACTACACACACACACACACACACACACACTGTGTCATGTTGCTGCTGCTTTCTGTGTGATACAACTTTCTGAGCTCTGCAGGCACACACCCACACTACAGTATACAGACTTCACGCTAAAATTGATGTCCGAACGCCCCCTCTCTCACTCTCTCTCTTTCTCTCACTCTCTCTCTCACACACACAATCACGATATCATAATCACCACACGTCATTATATTTAGATTTCCCCATACCTCTGATAATGTGGTATTGCTTTGTACTTTTCTCCTCAAAATCTAAAATCAAAGTTTAAATTGTAATACACTCTCTGACCTGCTCCTGTTCTCTCCTTGAGCACACACACACACACACACACACACACACACGCACACACACACACAGTCTCACAGTCCATCTCCCCTTTACACTGTTTCCACCAAGGGGCCCCCATCCACTAGAGGTTGCTACTGCACATATATTATTTACCTTTCCAGCGTCCATTACATTTTTATAGTATGCACTTTGTATTTTCGCTCCACACCTGCTTTCATTTTATTACAACCTGTAGTGGCCCACTTTCACAATTAGTACATAAATCCAATGTCCCTCCAGAAAAAAAAAAACACCTCAGAAGTTTTTTCAAGAAGGTGGCTTTTTCACAGTAGCATGATGGAGCGTTTAGCTAATGTGAATGAGCTCCCAGCAGCGCTCTGCTGCTCGACAAAAATAGGCTCAAACTTAAAACTTCTCTTAGCTCTTTGCTAAGGCTGCACGGAAGTAAGTCTCTCTTTTGAAATGTGTAATAGACACAAGGTAGAAACCTGTAGCAGACTGCAGGGTTACCCTCCACTGTCTTTAACAACCTCTCCCCCACAACCCCCCTTCCTCAGTGTCAGCTGGATTCCTATTAGGTGTGATTGTTCCAGGGATGGGGGGGGTTCATGGTGGGAAGGCTGATAATGAGGCGTGGGTATGCAGGATGAGCGTGTTTCTTTGGACTAATATAATCTGTTATCTCACATACTGACATACGGAGGCGGGAGGGCACAGTTAGGAAGGGACAAAAAGACATTTAATAAGGGGGCATTCAGGGTAACATCAAAGCATGCGTGGGGAAGATGTGTGTGTGTTTGTGTGTGTGTGTGTATACACTTGCACATGTATTTTGGAAGCTTGGAATCAAACATTTTCATTTGCAGAGCAGTTATGCGAAACCGAGCACTGAAGTTTTCTCACTCCATAGAGCAGAACTAATATCAGCTTTTAAATTTGCATTTTTTAACTCACTTGAATAAACATTAGCAAAAATTAAGGAGTTTCATGTCAGAATGCTTCATATCCATTTTGGGAAATTATATTTGGAAATTATATCTGAAATTCTTCACTCAGTATTTTAACATCCATGATTTGATCTTCAGAAACATAATTTCAGACGTCTCATGGCTTGAACATAATGCACGTTACTTAAACCCCAGCAATCCTATATCATAAGAGGAGGTGTCACTTATTTTAAAATGGTGGATGCCTGATTTTGGAATAAAGCCCTTCAAAGTTATATAACCACACATAAAGACCTACAGTGCATGTAAACTGTATGTGCTCATTTTAGATTAAAATAGCCGAAGAATTTTTTTATGTTTGTTATCGGGACAGCCATTTAAACACACTGATGTTGCTAAGAGACTATGATATTTTCATTCAGTGAGAGAAGTCTGTGGTAGTTTAACCATTACAGTTCATCTGATGGGCTTTCAGTTAGTGTTCCTGTTGTGGTGATTTTCAAGGCAGCTGCATTGGAAAATTGCTTTTTTCACACAATACAAAGTGCTTGTGGGGTCATTTCGCTAGCAGTAGAAGATTCATTTCAAATTCCCTGATTTCTTATTATGGTCAAGTCATGTCACTTCACAACATTAGATGGTTTGATGTGGGTTTAACATATTTCTTGTGAGACATCTTTGTTGTAAATATGCTTAATCCCTGTAGAAGGCTTTGCTACATGCATGTTAGCAGCAGCATTACTTGTTAAGCTGTGGTCAGTATTAATCGTGATTTGATGTACTTTTTTGTGGTAATATTTATATCTTTAAAGGTGCTCACAGCTGGCAAGCATGTTATTACTGTTACGCTAGTTTTCACTTGAATAATTTTAAGGTGTTTGCTGTAGTGCGAACAGTGAATGCTTGGCTGTATTTAATGACTTGATTGATTACCCAGCTCTCAATATGCACTAGGTATTACCCTCCACAGTGCAACAATGCACAGCAGGATTGCCTTCATTGATTGGGCCTGTGGTTAGGCTTTTAATAAGATATAAAGAGGAGGTCGGTGAAGTCAGACTCATCCAAACAGTGGCTCTCCTTAGACTCGCTACAAAGGTTAACCTGAAGGGATGCAGACAGGTTCCTAACATCCTGTAGAGGCTTCTGTAGGTTTTTTCCCCATGCATCACAGGGTTTTACTGTAATGATGTGGTCCCTTAATAACATCACTAATGTCACAAATTGTATTGAGTGATGTAAAACATTTGATATTACTAAATTATCCTTTCCAGTTATTTGAAACACACTGACACAATAAGAAAAGACTTTCTAGAAAGAATTGTTAAAACCTAATACCTAATTAGGAGTATGCGCTTCACATAAAGTATATAGAACAATCAAATCTAATGGCTTTGCTTCTGCAACAGTGCAGTGTGAGAGATTCATTTTTCATTCATACAGTATAATTTTTTACTCTGCATCAAAGAAGATGCCGCTCTCTACTTATGCCTTTTATGTTGATGGATAGTGGGAAATGAGTCATATTTGCTGAAAATACATACCTTTGAAGTCTAAAGTTAGCCTGAGGACAAGTAGTATTTCTGCAAAGGAGTGCAGTCATGTGTGGGTAAACACACACCGCAAATCTCATCAGTAGGAACTGAAAGGCAACACAAACAGATGTTGAATTCCTGATGTTTTGCTTTGGTCTTAGACCTGCATCTCCTGCGCCAGATCAAAACTCAACTCATTAGTGTTTCTGTTTGTGCCACACATTATTTTTGAATCAGCATGCTTAGTTTCCGCACTGAATAACAAGTGTTTTCATGAGCAGATGATATACCTGAATGCCTGAGGCCACTTCTTCCCTGTAGAAGGTAAAGGTGACAAGGGTAAATTTTATTCTAAACATGGTTTTGTTGAATAAACTGTAATAACACCCCAACTGTTTTGCATTACATATTAAATCCTGTTAGTATTTTCTTATTTTAGAAAATACTGAGGGGACTCTTAAACCATTGTTTTGAAACACACTGTAAATAACTACCTCATTAGTAATTATGGTATGATTATCAAATCAGTGGTAAAATAGATGGAAAACAGTGTGAAAGCTAGCATTTACCATGGTGCACTCTGCTTGAACTGGTACTGAATCACTAAAACAAAACGAGCATCCATACATATACCAACATCCAGTGTCAACACTGATGTATGGTTTATCTTAAACTTGAAAATTGATATAATTTATTGTGGAGTTTAAAGTTTCTTGTTTTCTCTCTTTCAAAACCTTCTTATGTTTCCATACTGTTCAATAAGAGTGTACTGATTTTGTACTAAAACCCAAAAAATGTGATTCTTTGGTTCTCAGTTAACTGAGCTGTACATACATATTGAACCATTTTTTTTTACTTCATTTCATAGTTGAATTGGTGTATATTTAAGAAAAAAGATCTTGAATTCTGAGTCAATTAAAAAAAAAAATTCAAGCCAACCCATAATGCAAACTAAACCTTTTGTTCCTATTGTTCAGTATTCCACATACTGGTGGTTTTTCTTGTTTTGTATCCATTTTACAGCAAGTTGGCAGAAAACTAACCAAGGCTGTGTCGTGTTGTGGTTTCTCTTCACAAGCCTGCTCCCAAACAATGTCCAATACACTAGGACAGATTCATCCACTATGAGTGCTCCACTGCTCTTCATTGCTGTCAGCCAGGTCTGTGACTATGTATGCCAACTAGCTATAAACATGCTGGCTTTGTGACTGTGTATGCTAACTAGCTATAAACATGCTGGCTATGAGGCCTGCTGCTCAGGTCCTCACCCCAACCAAGGCACTGTGATTGGGTAACAGGATGCAGCGTCAGTGTCTGCAGCTGCTCTCTGAACCACTGCCAATAGTTACAGACTTAAACAGTGAAGGATTAGTGCAGACTGAACTGGCCCACATCTCAGCATGATCAACACAGCAGGGGGCTTGTGATAACATCCTCTGTATGGGAGGAGGCATGGCCGTGCTGAGAAAGTCTTAAAAATGGGGGTTAGTCGCTGCATATATGGGATAGTGATAGAGGCAAAGATTAAGTAAGCGTTAAGTATACATCCACATTTCCCACCATCAAAAAATGTCATCTGACACGCCAACATTTTCACTGGAGGAAGATTACAAGGGCAGATTGTATTTGAACAGGCCGAGGAAATGAAAAACTTGAGCCAATGACTATTTTTAACAAATATCTTAGGTATAGAAGTAAGAATACAGCTTTCACTTTTTACATCCTTGGAGACTTCATACAGACTGAAGCTACACCACTAGAGAAATGTTGTGGAATACATCCTGTAATCTATGCAGTGATGCTGCAGTCTGAACAAGACTGTGCCTTGTAACTCCTGGGGCTGCTTGACCCAAATTTAGAGCTCCTTTTTGTGTGACAGGTGGAAGGCAGGCACACTGGGCACAGTGAGAACAGGGCCAGGCTGAGCATGAGATAGTGCACAGCTATATTTATTCAAAAGAGGTTACCTCCAGCAACTTCTGTCACCAGCTGATCTTCTCCTATGAAGGCCAGCATGTTCTCTACGGAGTCTTCAACGAGGACATAGCTGCTGTGCATCCAGTGCTGCAGAGATTAAAGTTTGTTTTAACATATCTCTTTATTCTATTATTCCCCGGGAATCTTTTTACATTTAATATCATATAACATCATTTTGCTTAGGTGCAGGTAGAAAAAGACTTGAAAATGTAAAGGGATGCTGGAGTTACACCTAGTTAAGAGTCATTTCCAGATGAAAATGGAATCTAGAGTCATGCTCTGTAATCTGCATCTGCATTACACCCTCAGGTCAATGCAAAAGATTAGAGTAATGACTGCAGACCTGAGCAAGATACTAACTCATCCAGCAGTTTATCTGTGTCCTGACAAATGTAAATTGTAACTCAGCTGCAGAGCACTAATTTTCAAAATGACTAACTGCAATAAATATTCCCCACATGTACCCTCATAAGATATCTGCAATAATAGCAGCAAGAAGGATTATAATGAGGAGATGAGAATCCTCATATCATTCTAATATCAGCCAATGACTCATGGTTTGTTAATTTATTTATTTATTTATTTATTTATCTCTCTGTGATTTTTAATAATCTTTCCACACAGTCTCTTGCCTAACCAGCAATAATAAAATGATCACTAATATGTATGTAAGCTCAATACAAAAAAAACCCTAATAAATTGCAATATAAACAAAAAACTGTATTCTGTTTGTATTGCATCTTTTTAATTCTGTTTTTACTTACATACATCTATTGTATTTATGTGTATATACATTTATATGTGTGTAAGAATAAGGATATATTCCGTATCTACTGTAGTTTTCATTAGTTTTCATTACGATATAAATCTTCCCTAGTTGAATGTGCGTGTTAGATGCTTGACAGATACTTGGGCTAATGAAAGCAAGTATTTTTTTTTTAAGCTGTTCCTTTTTCTATTCAGGATAGCAGTGAGGAGGCAGGGAATGGGGTAATCCTGTTAATGTTATGTTGCTCTGTAGGTTCTCAGTGATGGCTCTGAGTTTTCCATTTATTTATTTGAATGGTTATTTATTATTACTACTGTTTTTTTGTTTGAGCAATCATACTGCAGAAAATGACAAAACATCTGTTTTGATCTTTTAGAAAATGAAGAAATAGCTTTTATGATCTGGTGCCACCCTGAAAAACATTGTGGTTTACATTGCTTTGTACTCATAAATTTAATGTCATAATCCTCTAAAGTAAAGTAACAGATACAGGCATTAAAATTTGTCCTACTAAAAAGTAAAAAAAAGAGAGAGAGAGAGAGAAAGAGAGAAAAAACAGAAAGACAGAAATGTGGCCCATAAATTGTCAGTAAATGTATTGTAAATTAGGGCACAGTGCTTTTATGCACCATGCCTTTCATTATACACTCTAGTGACCACAAATGTACTGTATTCTGTATTTAGAGAGAGAGAGAGAGAGAGAGAGAGATTAAGGATGAATGGCTCATGAAAGACTGCTTTACGACCACATGTTGTCAGTAAAGCAGGCCTGTGCATTGCCTCCGCCCCTCCTTCCTGCAGTGCCTCCACCCTGCCTCCGAGGCTACACCTGTTACATGGGACCTGGCATGTTGTTGCAGCCTCTACGCCACTCCTCTAAAAGTGAACAGATCTCACACAGCTCACATCAGAACATTTGACTCTTGGATATAGTTGGAAAACTTGTCAAGCTTCATTACAAGGTATGTTCAAACAGCTTCTAGACTAAATCACAAACTTTGCTGAATGGATGCAAAGATTGGACTATTGACAGGCATTGTGCCACTTTTCTTTATTTTGATGTGTGAAATTAAAATTGAATGCACATGATATATTATACTCTGTGTTGGTTAAAATCTCCTGGCTTAGGTAGTATAATCAAGCTTTTATGTTGTAGTTATAAGGCAGTAACTTGGGGTTTCATCAGTTCTACCTAGTTTGACTCGACTGGGAGAAGTTCATGGGCCTCCAGGTGTGTAAAGGGAGAATATGGGAGAGGATGAAACACACCCACTCACACCACAGAGCGAAACACTCTGCCTCAGGCCCCGTCTGCACTGATGAAGTTCACTTCTCTGTGTTTCAGGTCTAGTGGGTAGTGTCAATATTTAACACATGTCTCAGCAGTGTCGTGAGGTTGCAATCGATGAGGTCACTCACAAAAACAAATATCTCCAATTGTACTCATTTCTATAAACCATTCCCCCCCCAGATAATATCACTCAAAAAGTCAGACCAGTAGGCTAATGCATAGATGATCTTGGCTTTTGAATAAATGTTTGAATTCGGATTCAGAGAGTAAGTAAGAGAGTAAGATGTTAAGCATTACACACAGCAGTCATTTTTTCAGGAATGGCATTTATTTGTTTTTCCACCCTAACTCTTTAACTGATTAACAATTTAATTTTCAACAAACATATCAGAACAGATCTGTGAGCAGTACAAACGGCGACATTTCAAAGCAAGTAGCCAATGAGCTGTGAAGTCAAATTAAAATATAACTTATAAGGAAGATAAAAAATGTGTTGATGAGTGAAACATGCTTTGAATTAAGAAACATTCCTTAGATCTCCAGTGAAAGAACTACAGTGAAAATATCAACTGGGTCTATTATAATATTGAACAACATGCAGAAGCACCTCTCATCCATCTCGCTCCAACTGACCTGGGAGTGATCCTCATTTCATTTGTGCATGAATAGTCATATTCAAAGACTCATGAGTGGATACTGAATATCATTGTGCTCAGATTTGTTGAACACCCAAGTTATTTGTTTTTTTTTTCAATTACAACATAGCCTTGTGCACTCAGCATTTCCCCTGCAAAACAGCCTTGATTTTCGCTTGGTGACAATTAATATTTGGCATCATCCAATTTGTTTTGAAAGGGTTTCATGAGCCAAAGAGACTGCAGCATTTCCTCAACACATATAGAGGACCATGTAACACTTTAACTGAAGTGAAAACATAAAAATCACCAATATTAGAATTAAAGAGCTTTCACCCTTCAATGGACACTTTTATGAAAAAAGACCTCTTCATTTTATTTATTTATTTATTTATTTATTTGGATTAAATGCACATTATTTGTATTCATATTTGAACCACATAATAATATCTCCCTGGGATTTGAATTTGAAAGCCATGAAAAACTGTTTCACTGTATTGAGGTAGGGTTTGGCATTGGCAAGAACCTCAGGATACAATACATGTATGATTTGTATCACAATACACTGCACTACTTAACAGAAGTGACTGAAAATATATAAACAGAGTTCAAATAGCAGATAATAAATCAGCTGACAAACGGTCTCAAAACAATCCTAACCCTAACCTATTTCAATTAACCCAGTGTACTACAATCTAGATGTCACAACATAAACGATACATATCAATACAAGGGGCTAGAGAATCTATAAAATAATCTGAAAAATAATATTGCGAAACTCAGCTCTATTGATTTTTTCGCACAGCTCTAATTGAGACTGTATTGCTCCAGTTTGTGCTGCTGCAGGGCTCTTGTTGTTTTCCTCCCTGTGTGCCTGACCTCAGAGCTGAAGTGTCAAAACTCAAGCTCCGGTCAAAATATCATCATTTTGTTTCAGCGTCTCTTCGTACCAGAACTTCTCCACAAAAACCTCCACAGGGTTTCTGAGGGTGGATCAACCTGAAAGCTAGTTTTGTCTGCTTTTATTGACCAGGCATGATTAGCAGTAGTGCTTAATTGTGGCTCAAATGTAAATCGCCATCATCATTAAAACATGACTACAGATTTACCTGCATGCCACCAAACGGTGTAACATTTCTAATAGGCGCACCTTGAATCACACAACAGGAAAACATGACTTTTGCCTTCCAATCTGACACAGATACTTCCACATTTGGGAAGCCAATTAGAGCAGCTTCTCTGGCTGTAGTTAAGGCTTGCTCTGTGTGAGAATTTGCAGTTTCCAATAGTTTGCTTTGAAGCCAGTCTCTACTCAGTTGTCTGTGCACTGCTTTCAGATCTTTTCAGTGTCCCTTGGGGGACGGGTTAGCAGCCGGCTTTTTCTTTTGGTGAGGCTGGATCTTTGAAAGACGAGAAAAAAAGTTTTCGCATCCCCTGAGTAAAACAGATAGGTGATACAGACCTTAGATACAGATTAAAAATATTTTGTCGAGGGGGTGCGATGATGCAAGCTGTCAGTTGGATTGCAGTACGACAGAATATGGAGCCGTTTCTATCTGACTTTTAGAGAAAGGGCAATCAGGCAAAGTAGGTCAGTGTATTTTGTAGGTAATAAAAGCGATTCATTTCATCTGGAGATCACATTTCATATCTGCAGGCCTGTGACTTCCCTCTTCAGGAAATAATCTTCCACCACTGAATCCCACCTCTGCTCTCTTTGTGTGTGTGTGTGTGTGTGTGTGTGTGTGTGTGTGTGTGTGTGTGCGTGCGCTCAGAACACATTTGTCCATTTCCTCTCTAGACATGTGGGATCTGTCGAGTCTTGGAGAAAAAAGGTCACGACCCCTTGGCTTCATGTGCTGGGGTCAAGTGAGCGGCCTGCCTGTGGGTCAGCTGCACCAGGACGCCTGGGTTTTTATTTTAGCACTCATGCAAATGGTTGAGCTGTCACTGGGATCTGACTACTTGAACTTTATGACCCATCGACTGATGAGGGTACTAAGATGCCTTTTAGATTGTACAGTAGCTGTGGCAGTTGAGCTTTCACAGCTTCGTGTCCTGAGCTTTTCAAACTTAACTTTTCAGATACGTGCAAAGAATTCCTTTTTTCTGTAGCTAGGCTTTACAGTGGAAAGTTTCGCTGCACTTCTGAAATGTTGTTAATATGATTTTTTTATTTTATTTTTATTTATTTATTTTGGCAAAGCTGCTTTTATTGATGCTTCATGGAATATCAAAGGACATAGATATAAATACAAAAAAAACCCCAAAAAACAGTGAACATCTCAACAAATAAAACATAGAACTTTCTCTTAGATAAATGTTGTCTTCGGTGTACACTTTGCTCTATTTCGATGATACATTGTCTAGATTAGTGCAGGCTAGTCTACTTCTGGTTTTACAATTCCAGCAAACACAAAGTCACATTTCCTGCATGAGGGCTTTTAAAAGTTTCCTGAGACGGAAAGCCTTAAAACCATAGACAAACACAGGCACAGGCAGACAGGTGTGTCAGTAAATCCATTCAAACACTTGCACACACACACACACACACACACACACACACACACACACACAGAGTTCTTTGAGGCTAGCATCTGTTCATTTTACAGCTTAAAGGAACAGTCTCCTGAAACCCATAAAGATAATAAGATAGTAAGAGTAAAGATAATAAGAATTATTAGGAATACGGAGCAGTGTGATTTATTTAGTGACTACTAATACATTATTTCTAGTTCTGACACAGAATGTCAGGCCATGTTCAGTAATAAAAGACTTCAGCAAGAAATTTGCTTCTTTGTTGGTATCGGTACTCATGCTGTTGACACCAAGCATCTCGGTAGTTCCTGACATATTGAGAAATTCACTTAACTTTTCACTTTAATCATAACATCATTTAGTAGGAGATTTATTCTGCATAACAGAAATGTCTTTGACTGCAGTGTCTTCAGTGTTGTTCTTGTAATATTTGTCTTTTGTGCCCTGTTTAC
Source organism: Neoniphon sammara (assembly GCA_900302535.1). Lineage (NCBI taxonomy): Eukaryota > Metazoa > Chordata > Actinopteri > Holocentriformes > Holocentridae > Neoniphon > Neoniphon sammara. The sequence goes on from OMKZ01027905.1 coordinate 12,461, forward strand.
AACATATCCTTTGTGCGTGTGTGTGTGTGTGTGTGTGTGTGTGTGTGTGTGTGCATCTGTGTTTGCACAAAGGTAAATGTCTAAAGACTAAGGTCTTTACTATTAATGTCACTGTCAGGCCTATTGCTTACACAGCTGCAGATGCACACACACACACACACACACACACACACACACACACACACACACACACATGCACATCAGACCTATGCTAGATCACTTGTTTGCAGTGTTTTTATGAAATCTACCGAAGTCTGTCTGTTTGATCTTGGTTTATAATGACTGACATGAAGCTCATAGATTAACTTTACTTCACTGGCCTGTACACATCAGATGCATCCGGTATGCACCCAGTAAAGAATGTTTACTTCTTTTCATGGCTGAATGTAAATTACAGAAGCCTCTCTTTTCATATTTGACTTTAACGAGTGCCCGGCCCCTGAGATATTTTACTGTAACACAATAAACATGCATAATCTGGTCTTTGAATCTCACTTTGGTCTACTCCCATCAGAGGAGGTGAGCCCAAATTTAAAGCCAGACTTCACCTTATCATACTGCTGGACAGATGTGGATTCCTATAATGCCTGTGTAAATGGGCCATATATCAGACAGGTCTGCTGAGCAATCATTTCTAATCTTATGATGCTTCAAATTAAACCTTATAAGGAGGCAGGTGAGGGGAGGGTCAGCATGTTATGGATGGTATGAGTCTACATGCCATCTGGATCAGGTTACTCTGCCACTGGAAATGACTGCTTTCACCTGGCACCAGTGATGGTCCACTTATCATTAGTCCTTGTTCCTGTCAGGCTCCTGTTGCAGTGGAACATCTTGTCCTTTTTAGGCAATGCTGCACTTGGATCTTAAGTGTGTGTCCTGGCCCTTGTTTTTCTTTCATTTCAGATGTTTGGGACACAATGTGGATGAAAAATAGATAGTTAGACATACATTGTAAGAATGTGGCATATTTTTTTTAATTTTGTTGTCTTACTGTCAAGACCAAAATCACTAATTATGTAGCAGCACTTTTACAAATTGTAATAGTTGATGAAAGTTGATGAAATATGCCACCTAGTGGTGTAATATTTACAGTGCAAGTTTGTTTTTTCGAAGGAAAGCCTTGGGCAAGATAAGTTTATATACATTTACAATGTATGTGTGAATGTGTTGTAAGTGTATTCTTTGTTATAGATTTTGTTTTGCTGTGTTTTGATGTCTCTCTCTCTCTCTCTCTTACTGACATTGGTGTTTTTCTGCCATGGGATTCCTGTCATGGAAACAATAAATCTCGCTTCTGTTGTTTACTGGGTTGGTCCTGCAGACTGTCACCCCACCACTGTGTGGAGCGGCTTTATGGCTAGCCAAAAAAAAAAAAAAAAA
>OMKZ01027905.1:18431-29803 GCA_900302535.1 Neoniphon sammara
GTTTTCATGGAGGAGGGATCAGAATTGAGTGTTGGCCCGCTGCGGCCTCTTTCATCCTGCCCGCCCTCAGCCTCACCGTTGTGTTTCTGGTGGAGAGACAGACCGAATTGGTCTGAACCTTGACGATGAGTGAGACAAAAACAAAAGCCAATTTTGTCTCTTTTTCCCACACACCAACTGCAAAGAACAACATGCAATACAGACTAATGTTTGCCAGTGAATACTTCTAAGACTATTAGGAGGCTAATATATGGTTAAATTTCCGGTAATATCCCAGAGGTTTACTGCTTTCCTTGGCTTTTCAGCCTTTGAAAACTGATATATGAATTTTCCAGATATTGGGAAATGGATAAGGTGTGCTGGGAGAAAACAAAAGGTGAAAGAAAAATGAGTTTGGACAAAATAATATGAAGCGCTTTGGATGGTTCTGTGAATTAAAAAGGTAGAGGCAGAGTGCAGTAAAGGAGATAAGATGAGGAAATACCAGAGAAGCAGAATACCTGCTGGGTTTTTTTCTGACTTCTTAATCCCCCTGCTAAAACATCTGTCCACTTTCAAAACACTCATCTTCTCCACGACAAACATCTGCCAAAGCCTCAGGCAAGCAGGGTCTAGCCCTTAACCATGCTGGAAAGAAAGAAAGAAAGAAAGAACTGCCCCACATCTCAAGAACGTCACCTAGATATTTCTGTGGTTTGGGGTGAAAGACAAATTAGCATGGTTTTCTTTCTCTCAAAGAAAAACATGTGAGGAATGTTCTGGAGAGTGCTGCTTTTGCAGAATGGGAAACCGCAGATACTGAGGCAGATTAGTCTCGTTCCATATTTTACACCTCTGCAACCTGCTGAATATATCATCATAATCATCATCATTCATTTTTGCTTTTGATTGAAAGAAATAAATCTTGTCCTTTCTCTTCACAACGAACATGTTCATAGACTCTCACGTGAGGTCTGGATTTTGAATGAATAAACAGACAGGGACCAGCTGTGAGCGCCCTGACCAAACCGCCTCGCCGACGCTCATTTCGACTTTCAGCTGAGAGAAATAAACAGTGGCCTGTCAATCTTTTCCTGCAAAGAATGCTTCAGTGATGAAACCGGCTTCTTGCTGCAGGTCTTGAGTTTCGTACTCTGCAGATCTTGCAGCCCCAGATGTACGCTGCAGTCCAGAGGGTGTAACCCTACATTCCACTGGCCTAATGTGGAAGTAGCAGCACTCCTCACATGCCTGCTGCCTGGCTCGGACCTCTGCAGGGAAGCCCTTTCTGCTGTCTCTCCCTTTGATACAAGTCAAACCCTGGGTAGTCCCCTGGAAGAGAATGGCTGAAGAAAGGAAATGAGAAAGCCTGGAGCAGACAGTGGAAGGCTACGAGGGATAGGGGAGAGGAGAAAGACTGACTTAACTAGCCTTCTCAAAGCCCCCAATGATTAAAATAGAAAGAGAGGGGCCACAAAGGAGGGGCAGGATTTCTGCAGCCCTCTGATGCTGCGCCGAGGGAGTGTGCATGTGTGTAACTGCGTGTGCATGTGCGTGAGTGAATGAATGTGTATGTTTAGATGCGTGACGAAGTAGGCGGGGCCACTGTATTCAAAAAAAGTGTTACATACATTATATGCACTGCAATTCAAGACATGAATTAATCCAAATTCACATGAGAATGCATGTGTGCATGCTGGCATAGCCTACTTGTGTGTGTCCATTTGTGTCATATTGTGTCTGTGGGTGTGCTTGGGTGTGTGTGAGAAACCTGCCAGAGCTGTGTGTGTGTGTGGGAGAGACAGAGAGAGAGAGAGAGAGAGAGAGAGAGAGAGAGAGAAGACAGAAGAAAGTCTGAAAAGCCTCGAGGGGGATTTCCTCTGAAAGGGAAAGCTTTTCTCCTCCCCCTCTCAGACACTCTCCCCTTCCCTCCTTCCCTCTTTCTCACCCCCACTTGCTCCAAACACTCGGCGTAGCCAGAGAAGCGAAAGAGGAGCCAGAAGATCAACAGGCAGCTTGACACATCGCTGCTTTCTGCGCAACACACTCAGACTTGTGAAAAGTCCATGAAGAATGGAAATTACTTTGCTCCCTCTTCCACCAAGGCAGCGAACTGTCATGTGGACATACCACAACCGATGGCAGCACTTCTGTTGTTGATACACTAAACATGGCAAGTCTCTCACCCCGGATCCCAGGGAAGTTCTCTGGAGAGGATTATCAGGATCAAAAATGAACAAACTTTCTGCCGGCTAGAAGAGATACTCCTGCTAAGATGGTAGAGTAAACACACTTTCTAAGTTTTACTCCTGTGTTTTGTTCTTGTTCGCTGTTTCTTTGTCATTTACAAGTTAAGAGTGCTCTACTGACCCAGTAACTCAGAGAGCAAGTTTCTAGCATGGACAAGTGACTTTGTTGTCACACTTCAGTCACGCATGACTTTTCCAGTCATGTGTAACTGAAGTCCAAGCCTGATGTCCCTTAAACTTAGTTTGTAGACAGTCAGAGAAACAAAAAAAGTCAGAGAAACAAAATAAATATGCATGTTGTTTAGAAGTAGTAGTTTTCAGGATGATGATACTGAAGTAGTTATTGCTCACTTTCTATCATAAAGATATCTTAAAGTGGTTGCATGTATTTACAGGCCACTGCAAAACTAATGTCATTGCAGGCTCCAAACCTTTTTGTTGTCCTAAGCACAGTTGGTGGGACTCTTTCACATGAATACAGCATCTCAAGCTTCTTAAGTATGCCTACACTGACAAAGAGAAAGCAAGAGAGAGAGCGAGAGAGAGAGAGAGCGAGCGAGAGAGAGCAAGAGAGGCAGCCACATAGTCTTTTGTTTTGTTTCTTTGGCAATACTTAAGCCCTTTGATTAGGATTTAATTGATGCGGATGGCACACATACTTGAGTGAGTGGAGAGTATTTTGCAGTATATATTAGTTGAATACTCTGCATGTACACATAATGTGATTCTCCAACCAAGCGCTCTGCTCTTTAAAAAGTTCAACCCCAAAACCTCAGGGCTTTTATGGCCTGAGGGGACTAATCCTGGTCTAATTAATGACAGTCATTGAGCCACAAGAAGAGAAATATTAGACTTGGCGATGGTTGGACTGGAAGGATGTGGCTTGTTTGAACTTTTATTGAGTGTTTTTGCTGTTGCTAAAATAGACATTTAAACACAGGTTATTGTGGACCTGATGAGGATGATGTATAATCCACCTTCCATAGACCATCATGACTCTAGCCCAACTTTTTATTTAAACTAAAATAAATTCATTAAATGCCCACAATATTCCACCTTATTGTTTATTGATGGTAAGACTTTTGTATGGGAAACTAGTCAGACTCGTAAAGTCTATCCGAGGCAGATAAGTGCTAGCTGTAAAGGAGCAGGAAGGAAGGATGTTTAAAGAAGTCCAGACTTGGCAGCTCATCATGGCCACTACTGTACTTTGTCCTTCCCTTCAAATCCACTGCAGCAGTTGTTTGATCAGGTTTTACTGCTCCAACTGTCTCCCTAGATGTTGAATTGTTTTTACTTAATGCATGACTGATACTGTCTTCCGTTACCACCTTTCCAGCTTAAAGTCATTGTTCTAGACTCAGGGGATAGAGCAGGTTGTCTAGTAATCAGAGGCTTCCCGGTTTGATTCCCGAAGTGTCCTTGAACAAAACACTGAATCCCTAACTGATCCTGATGAGCAGGTTGGCATACTGCATGGCAGCCACTGCTATCAGTGTATGAATGTGTGTGTGAATGTGAGGCAAACAGCGCTATAGAAATGCATTTACCATTTAATCATTAGATCACTGTTCTGTGCATGACTTGGATTTGGACTATCTAAGGTAAACACTCAGCAACGGCACGAATAAAAAACCTGAGCCTGTGCTTGCAGGTGTGCACTATATTTGCATTTGGTTACTGTATGACAAGGACAACCAAGAGTCATTCATTCACCAATAAGGTCAAGTGTGTTCTGTTTAAGGCCTTAAAACAGCATGGGCTCTTCAGGCAGTATAAACATGGTGGTCTGGTGCAGCACGGATGCAATTTGCAATGCGGCTGTCTGGGTCAGTTGTGGGATTCAAAATTTATTCAAAGTAAATTCAAATGACCAAACCTCATGTGAGTGCTGCTTCTGGGTTTTAGAGTGCTCTCTGCCTTGCCAAAACATGTTTAGACTTAGCTAGGAAGGTCTGTCTGCTAAGCACCTAAAATGGTGAAAATGAAAGCTATGGTTTGCAACGTTTACTTTGCATTACATTAATGAGTAGAAGTAAATGATGTAGTTTCACCACGGAGGAACAGATTATAGTTTACTAAAGCTGACTGTCAACATTTAGTCTGCAAAGACCTGATGCCCACAATTGCCTGACTCTCAGACAGTATGACACATCTACTGCACTTCAGTAGTCATCTTTGTACATCAATCAGATAGAGAGGAACGTGAGCTGCAACACAGTGCATGCATACTTTTTTTTCTACTACCTATCCTAAACACTTCGAATAAACTATGTGAGAGCATCCGGATGTTATCTGGCCAGCAGCAGACACGTCGGCCTGGCTTTAGCTGGGGTCACAGCTGTGTCTCTCTCTAAACAGCCACACAAGAGCAATCAGTAGCTCCCTCGCCTGCCAGCGACAAGTCATCACATCTCTACAATACTATCGTCTGTGCTCCCTTTGGCAGACAAATAACAATTCCTGCCCACGGCTCGAGTCGCTGTGATTAAGCCAAATTCCTGCAGCAGCAGAGACAGGGAAAATCTATACAGTAAAGTCTGATGTGATTTTAAAGAAGAAATATAATTGCAGACATCTGTGTCGGGGAACTGCATGAACTGAATGATTCCTATTTTGCTTTAGTCAGCAAGCCAAGGTTGTGAGAGTTGTCATGGAGCTGTGAACTCTATTTTCAGTGTGTTTATTATCTATGCATCACAAAAGTGGGTCACACTCAAGAGATTGTGCAGTGTATTTTCAAAGTGAGCTGTTACCAAGTGAGCTGTTCAGTAGCTATAGGCTCTCTGTGAGGTTTCACTGTGAATTCTTTCTAGATACAGAGTTTCAGGAATGTTGTCATTTTCTTCTCAGACTGAGAATTAAAGATTTTGGGGTTTTGTTGTGGCCTCTTCTGGTGCTTTTTCAGGAAGAGGATGATTGTATTGTAGCTCGTTCAGCGGTCATGACACAGCAGCACTGTGGTCACAACGAGTTTCTCCTTGCTTGAATGTGAAACCAGTCAGACAACTTTAACATCTGAGCAACAGAGGATGAGGTGGCACCACATTCGACAAGGCTGCACTTGCAGCATTGAACTTTTCAATTTCAAACTGAAAATGTTATGGGTCCTAAACTAAATTTTCTTTTTTTTTTAAAGGTTAAACTGTCTTGTTGCGATCCTCCAAATGAAGGAGACACTCTGCAGGCTGCTCCACTACAGTTTGAAGTCCTGCATTTGTTTGGCCTCCAAGAAAACTTGGAGGCCAAGAACGGTTCAAGAATGAAAAGCTGCAAACACATTCAACCTACTTACCAACAAACACAATGAATCAGCTAAACTATAAGTGGTGTCAGGGCTAAATAAAGGACTTTAGTCTACTTTTACTTGTATCGTTAATGCTATCCAATTTCTTGGCCTATTTAATCGTGAAAGTTGAACTATGGGAGCTATTATGGTGTGTTAAGACTCTCCAGAAACAAAGGCTTTTGAATTGTATTCCTGATATTTTGCCAGAATAGCTTTGGGAAACAAGTGGAGAGTAGGAGAATTTGTTTTGTCATGTTTAGTGGGAGTGGTTCATTAGGAATCAGGTGGTGGAGACTTTCCAAGGAAAAACTGAAATATTAAAGCAGGAAACAAATGAAACACAAAATTTAGGCAGATTTTTGTTGCCTTTCAAACTTGTTGTGAGCCCTGTGCAAACCCTGCCCTGCTTCCTGGGAACCAGTTCAACAGACGCCAAGCAATATATTGAATGATTGATCCTGTGGGACCATTCAAAAATATGCTGTATTTTCCTTCCTCTCACCAAAAACTGATCTGGCCTTGACAATCTTTTCTGTAGAGAAATTACCACTAAAAAACATCCAAACAGTAGTAACCTCAGACCAGGGAGGAGTGAGGCATGAAAGCATCAATTCAGAGGACTGGTTTTGTATTCCTGTGGTTGTCATGAGTCACAGTTTCTGATTTCTACAGAGGTGACGGCAGTGCTTTATGTTAGGATTCAGATACACTCGGTTCATTGTCCTACAAGATAATAAAAGACAGACATATTTTCAGCATGACAGATGTCTACAGTTACAGACTTGATTGTGTGTAATTGTGTAATTTTTTTCTCAGTATTTTGGCATAACTGTTCCACATACCTGGTGGTTATACATGAATATACAAGTGAGATATTTATTTATTTATTTATTTATTTGAGATATTTATTTTTCATTTTATCTTTTCCCTTTGGGTTTTTGGGTTTTTTCTTGCCTGCTATGAGGGTTTAAGTCAGGGGATGTTGTCCTGTTTTGTTTGTCTTGTGGGCCTGTAAAATCTGTTACTGTTTCACGCAAGGCTACTGCTTTTGCCTTGTCATGCTGAATGTTAGGAAGCCCTTTTTAAACGTTGTTTTTGAAAAGTGCTATATAAATTTAGAATAGTTTCAGACCCAGTCTTCAGTTTTGAAGTTGTCTCAGCTCGACCGCACAGAAACTGACCTTTGTTTAAAATTCTGGGATCTTGACATATGTAAGGACCAAGGCAATGCCAGAAACCTGACACAGTATTTATGCGGCCTCTTAACTTCATGCTGTCTGGGCTCCTCAGCAGTATAAACCAAATGGATACAGCCTCTGCCAGATCATCAGACTGTTAGCGAACACACACACACACCGTTCAACAGTTTGCTCAAGGCAGCAGCCACTACATAAATTGATGTAGGAGTCTTGTCTTGTGGGGACCCTTTTATTGGGCGAGCAGTGCTAAAGGGATTTAAGATGGCCAAGTTGAATGATGTGTCCCTCTGCCAAAGCCTTGGGCTGATTTTTACAAGAGTGGATCACACAAAGACAGCACTGTCTCACCAACTAACAGGAGATGCCAAGAAAGAAAGAAAGAAAGAAAAAATACACTACATGAGAGGGGAGTTGCTTGTAACTGGGAAAGACCTGCTACATGTTTATTATTATTATTATTAGTAGTAGTAGTAGTAGTAGTAGTAGTAGTTCTTTTTTTTAACTCCTCTAAGATTTTGTGACTTGGTTTGTGTGAGGACAGAGATCAGTAATGAGATCAAAATAAGTTGTAAATATATTGTACATGTGCCTTTTTTTTCTGTCAAACCATAACTGAAATGAAAGTAATGAAAGACAGATGATATCCCTGTGTGGTCGTGACTCAACAAAGGCCTGCTCCCTCCTCTTGAGCCTTAATTGTGTTTTCCCTGACAATATCTTGTGGTTATTTTAGTCACTGTCTGTTTTGGTAAGAAAACATGGCTGGATGTCATGTGCCATCAGTGCCAAGTGTCCACTCAGACACACTGTCATCTGCCGTTGTTATGGCTGGGTCGGTGGTGTGTTGTCTGTGGCTCTTGGACCTGTCTGCATGGCCAGACACGCAGGAATCAGCGGGTTTACTCACCGGTTGGCACAGTCTCGTCTCAACTCCCAAACTGTCACTTCTAATCTGGCGAGATATCTGGGAGAATTCATACTGGAGAGTTTATTTTTCTTGGCTTATGGTTTTCTGCCCCTGGAGGTGATGTGACAGTCCATACCTTACCAGGATTTAACAAAAAATGCAATGATTAGTCTAGAAGGAGACATCCACAAATCCCAGCAGCTTGTCACACAAATACCTGTGGTCATTTAGTTGAAGATAATCCTCAAGATAATCACATTGTGGTCAGTTTACCTTCTTTAAGCTCACAACCTTTTGTTGCTGATGACACAGCTGTAAATGCCAGCGCACAAACTGTGCAACACACACCTTGACAGCTTGTTTATACTGTGGCTCAAATCTGGGTCCGGACTTTCTTTGACCAAAGCCCAAGGCAATATCTTGAGAGAGGGGGAGAGAAACCTATAATTAACTCCTTAATGCTCTGCATAGCAAAAAATTGCCCAGGGGGCCTCTGTGGTCCAAAAGGCAAAGAGAGGGTGAACCTTCATGACAGATGCCTCTATCTAGTCCACACTAGCATGTCAGTCCATGTCAAACAATGACCTTTGTTTGGAGGGTTGGCAGTGAAAAGACTTAAAACTACAGGCTGCACTGGACAATAATAGGCAGAGGGAAACCCCCTGTCTTGGCCACATAGCAGGCCTACTTGAGTGTGTAGAGAGGGCGGCGGAGGAATGTAGTCAGCTGGACATTGATCAAACCCCACTGTTTCTGTAGACTAAGATAAAAGTTTAAAAAGGATTTATGCTTGATTGAACTGGCCATCTGTGGGAGTAAAATGCTCTGAGAGGAGGAGAAATAACAACTCTGCTCCTCTCAACAGAAGGAAATGAGAGCTAGATGCTGTACATTGATATAGGGCTGCCTTGAAATGTGTTGTCATAATGATGCAGGCTAGTGATTGTGTCCTGGTGTTAATGGGACTGAATCATTTGCTGTAAGCCAGGAGCCCTATTAGTGGGATGAAATGTCAGCAATGCAATAGCAACTGCTGTGGTGCAGACAAAACAGCAGATAGACTAATCTGTAGCGCCAGTGTTTTACACTGCAGTCAAAAGGATTTTCTTACTTATTTCTCTGTGGCTCGAACCACTAGACCTTAGACCAGTGAAGTGTACAAGATGGTGGCTAAAGCATCTCTTAGCCAGTTCACTGATGAGGTCAAATGGGCTATCATTTTTTTTCCTCTTTAAATCCGGATTTTTCATGCACAATACCAAACCTTTCTGCCATTAAACACACAGATTTGTTTTATCTTGGAGTCGTGGTGAACTATGCACAGCTCAGGCCTGTTTGGCATGTTGTCTGGCAGTCTGTCAGGTGTAATGAGATACTAAAGAACTCACAAGCCTTTTTCCTCTCAGTTCACTTAGCTAGTGAGCTTGTCTGAACTCTGTCCAACTGAGCTATGTTTACTGAGCCTCAAGGGAGTCTCACTCGTATCAGTATCACTGGCCAAGCCACCCATAAAGAACAGTAACGGTCAGGAGGGAAATGTCTCATGAGTTTAACCTTCCTTTGTTTTAAACAAAAAATTTTATCCAGACATAAACTTTTTTCTTCTGAATGAGGTGTGAGGTTAATACTGTAAGAGGATGTTTGCATCTCAGTTCAGGGGAAGTGCAGATAGTTTTGGACGCATGTTTTGGCAATGAGTTTAAAATTCCTATTTGAATTGTTACCAAGATTTGATTTCAAGCTACCAAGAGTGCAATATGATATATAGACATGCTCCAGTAAGTTCTTGTGAGACAGGACTTTGTTCTCCAGAATTATCAAAGAAATGATGTCATGTAGATGCCAAACTGCACATTGGTTCAAATAAAATTTGGCTTCAGTGGGAAACTGGGATTGTCCAAGGCTAGTGACTTCAGAACACTAAAGTGGCCTTAAGTCTACTGTTAGCTTTGTGACCTACAGTAGAACTTATACTTGGATGGCTGCAGTCAGTCCTTAACAGCTGTGATGCATTACCATGCAAGAGCCAGCCTCAAAGGTATTTTGTTCTTTGGTGCTTAATCTATTGAGACAGATGTGCACAATCAGAAAAAGGAAGCATTCTTCTCTGCGGAGGACAGGAGACACAAAGACTTATTATAAATGGTTAAATACTAAACAGCGAGTCAAATATGATGGCCATCTTTACATTCCACATAACTCACTGATCTCAGATGCGTTTTCAATAAAGGTACCTTGGATCAAAATAAGCAAATGTGCAGTAACTATGACTGAGATTAATTTAAATGCAATGACTCAAAGGGAATAGCAGAATAGCTCAGTGTATTTATTTAGTGAATAATGAAAAACACTTGAAACTTCAAATCCTTTGCCCCCAACTTTTCAAGTCTTTCTGAGGTGTAGCCTTTATATGTACACAGGATCCCAAGTCAATATCACTTGGTCACATTATAGCACTAGTTAGCAAAACATAGGTGTTAGCCAGTGTAAGGCGTCTGAAGCTATTGCAGTTGTGTTTACCCTGGGCCAATCTCTGGTCTTGTTTAGGCCGTCAAGCTAAATGAGGAAGGGGCTAAAAACAGATTCCTCTGAGAGGTGGAGAGATTAACACGGCAGGGAACTGTGAACCGACTGTATGAATAGCATATCCACTGTGGTCTGGCGTTAAGACCCGTCCACATCCAAAATAAATGTGAAGTGCTTGCTATTTTTCCACGGTCAATGTGACATGTCAATGTGACACGTTTTTTCCTTTCAAAGAGAGGCTCATTTGAATGTACAGAGCTGTGCATATTCAAGAGAACTCATGGATCTAGGCAGCATTTCAAACAAACTCCGCAGGTGCTTTTGATTTGGGAAAAACTAAAGTAAACGACAGAAAAGGGAAATTGCACCTTTAGCACTGATAATGTAAAAATCCAACTCCAGGCATGACTGTGAGTTTTATATTCACTACCTTTATTCAGAGGGCATAAAAATATTAAAAAACACCACTCCTTACAAGCATTACACCTCACAGATGCATATATTGTATTTACATTTACAGAGCAGTAGCTGGTTTTGTATACAAGCATGCTAGTGTAATGTACTTTTTTTTTCTTGAAACATTTGACAAGGGAAGAGTCTTATATTTAATGGGTGTGCCCAGAATCTATCAACAAATCTCATCTTTTCAGATCATGTATTTCTTACTCTCTCTCTCTCTCTCTCTCTCTCTTTCTCTCTCTCTCTCTCTGTTTTAAATGCCCAATATGTAGTTAGAAATGTACATAGAAATGTGTATAATACCACAAGAGTGAAAGAATCCCAAAACTATGTTAATAAGCATATCACCACACATCCATATCTCAAAATTATATTTCATTCATTCTACAATTGTTTTGGTTGAACTTTGAAAACTGCCCAAAAGATGGCCTCAGTCATTTCTTCTGAATTGCTTCCGTGTGTTTTGTTTGGATCTTATCCATGGCACAGCTGGTCCTGGTAGTTTAGCCAAGGGCCAGGCTTTCAGTATACTAGTTCCTTTAAGCATGATTCTCTGAAGCAGGCTTGTATGTGTAGTAAACACTAGCATCAAGCGTGGCTCTTAACAGAAAACAGTGTTCTTTTACACGCTTTATGAGTATTCATGATGGGGACCATAAGTGTCTTTGTTTGTTCTCCTCTACTTGTCCCTTTGAATAAGATCAGAACCTGAACTTTGCCTGAGAGAAATGTACCAGCTTAAATGAGGTGTATCCTGGCCGGAC
>OMKZ01027905.1:29823-65677 GCA_900302535.1 Neoniphon sammara
ACATGAAACAAGCTCCACACACTCATGCAGAACAGACTTAATCATATCCAGATCACGTAGAGGGGCTTTTGATTAGGCTCAAAAAATCCTCCTCTTGATCCACTAATATGACAGCTTTTAATTTTCTCCATAGTCTTGAGTGTTGAGTTGATAGAGCACAATTATTGTGCAGCATACTTGGATTTTTTTTTAGTTTGGTTTCATGATTTCAAATAGTTAGTGATGATATTGCCTGTAAGGGTGCAGGTAGACTTCATTGTCATCAGTTGACCCAAATGTGCACTTGTGCAAAAAAGAATACCACTTTCTTTTTTGTTCCTGAGTCTGAAACCAATATTGCTCTGAGGCATGCAGGCAACCAAAACAGCTAGGGGTAAGAGGCCAAGAAAAATATCTGTCCCGTTGTTTTACGTTTGCAGAGCATCCTTTCTGGACGTGCCCTGGCCATGTGGATGTTCTTCTAACAAAGCAGTGCTGTCAATATCTATTAAAATCCAAATACACACATACCTTTGAAATTCGCTGTCCATGTTTCTGTACACAGACAGGCTATTCATTTTCATACATGTGACTCCTACATGCACAGTACATTTACAATCTCAGGCATTCCAGAGGTTGCTATGAAAAGAAAGAAGCTAGCAGTTAATTTCATTAGTTGCCATGTTTGTTTTTATAAGGAAGCGCCTCATCTAGCAAGTCAAGTTCATGTTTATACAGACTTGGAAACAACAAGCATATTAAATATTAAGCAGCAATGTGAAATTTAGAAAAGCTTAATAGGGCATTAAACATGACATGAACAGATATGACAGGAGAAGTTTGCTTTTTTTATAAGCATTTAAAATGAATTAAGAGGATACAGCAGTCTGGATTGATAGTGTGATCCTGTAATGTAGGGATTTTATAATTCTTTTTGCAAACCTGCACTAGTGTCACTGCCATTAAGTGTTCATTATGATAGTAAAAAGACAACTTCTTGATTTAAAATTAATCTTCAGATATTTATTGTGCACCATTTAACCTGTGTCTTTGAATAACCCCTTTGGCTAAACCCTGTATGTTGGTTTTCGTGGGGATGGCATGTAAATTGCAAGTTTATAATAACCAGTTTGTAGTTTTCACTGCTCTTAACAGGGCAATGTTAACCACCAAGGCTACATGAACTCCATCTCATGACCTCCCTCTCTTCCTGTCCTCCAGAACCCAGAATCTCTGGACTCGTCCATCCAGAACGCTCTGTCGGCCCTGTTCCCACCCTTCGAGGCCACAGCACCCATCGTCCTCAGCCAGCTATTTCGCACCATTGAGGAACGTTACCACGGTGATGCGCTGCACTGCATGCTTGACTTCCTCATCCCCTCCAAACACCTGCTGGAGAGTGTGCAACAAGCAGCATGTGTGAGTATAAACACATTTAAGTGCATACATTTGTACTCATTTGTCCTTCCTCACTGCCCATGTGTGCAGTGTAACAAAATAAGATGTATGATATATAAGAAGATATTCTGTATGTATGTAAGTATGTATGTATGTTTGAGACTATGATGAAGTTACAACTAGAACTTAATTAATATATACTGGTATACTAGTGTGTTTACACATGAAAATAAAGAAAAGAATGGTCAACAAAGCTATTATTTGACTGCAGGATGCTGTGTATGCTCCATGAATTTCAATTATTTGTAGTGGCTCTTAGCCAGGCACGCAAGTTAGCTGACACAAGTCTTCATATATTTATGTATTGTCCTTGAAAAGTGAGCCAAAATTAATAATCTCAAATAACAGTGATTTACCACAACAGTGGTTTTAAAGACAAATTATTTTCTGGCAAGAATCTAGGACCTTGGATTATAAACCTGGACTATAAAACTAAGTAAAAAAAAATGAAGTAATTACAAGTTTTGGAGAACTGAAGGTAATGCATACTGTGTGTCCTACATGCAAAAAAAGCAAATTAGAGCAACATCACACTAAAACTGTGCTCCTCATCTTGTGTCTGTTCCCAGGCTCCGTACTCAGACGTGCTGTTCCGCTGTGAGGGCTGGCCACTGTGTCTCCATGATAAAACTGTCATCCAGTTAGCACACCTGAACCCTCTGCTGCTGCGTCCTGGGGACTTCTATCTACAGGTGGAACCTTTTGGGGACCAAGCAGCACGTATAGTCCTCAAAAGCCTTCTGGAAGAGAGATGTCGAGAAGTAGAGGAGACCCCCATCCCGGAGACTTCCTACCCCTGCATCTTCACTGAAGACTGGCTGCAGGAGGTCAATGAAGGACGTCAAGGAACACCTCTCTCACGCTGCTTGCTCTCCACAGACCAAGGAGTAATAAAGCTGCCCTGGGCTAAAATAGCTATTCCAGAGTTTTTAGACAAGCCTAAAATCATGCCGACTTCCTCCTCAGTCATTCATGAAGCTCCTGTTGAGCCAAAGCGGGTGTTAATTCCCTCCCATTTTAACTCTTCCACCCTCCCAATGGAGAGCATGATTCTTCCTGCAAGGGACAGGGTCTCAATGTCTTTGAGACCTGTGGATAGTTCCACCAAACTTGTTAAAATGGAATCTACCCCCAAATCACGCACCAAGCCCTTAATCAAACCTGTGGGCTGGGTTTCTCCTAACACCTGGGACAGCCGTAACTATCAGGAGATAGCGGGTGATTATGTAGACTTGGTTGATTTTGCCAAAGGGAAGGAGGCCTTGAATAAACTTGATAGCCATCCAAACCCGCCCACTCCAGTTTTGTTCAAACCAGTCAGACCACCTCCACCTGTACCGTTAGGGAACAGTGCCCCCTGTGGATGTAACCTTATGTATGCAGAGGAGCCCTGTACACCATGCAGCCAAAGAAAGCTGGGGAATGAAACCACTGATGAAGACCTGAAGTGCAGACACAGGGATTCTTACCTGGCAGCATTGCGAAACCCAGTCACTTTTGAGAAGGGAAGCCTAGATCTGCTGGCTGCCCTTGAGGAGGTTGGCCTGTGTGAAGAGGGGGAGTTTGGATCTACAGATACAGTTGTAGCTCAAGGGGGTGACCTAAGAAAAACTTGTAACCACTGTAATGAGCCTTTGACAAGTCATGAGCCATGCGAGCAACACAAACAGAGTTGTGAAACAACGCCAACAAACTTTTTATCTCACCTCAAAGAACTTGAATCAGAGAGCCTTGTGAAGGAATCCCCCACTGTTTTCAAAACGACCTCTGATGTGAGCTGCAGCCAGGAACCAGAGGCAAATATTGCCCACCAAGTAGCACATGATTCTAAGGTGCATCCAATACCTGATGTGCCTTCACCAGTCTCAGAGACCTTTGACGGCAACATTAAACCACATCATATGGTGGAGGTGGTGAAACCATCAGGGAAACACAAAACCAAGCTCCGGTCTCTATCCACAGTGTCAGAGACACCCAAAGGGAGTCCACTCCTCCATAAGTCCAATAACAGGAGCCACAGTGACATTTGCCCTGAGATGATTTCAAGCATAGTGCAATGTAAGAAAGGCACGGTGTTTGATCAGCTATCTCCAAAGCTGGAAAGACTGCAGTTGCCTAAAAAAGGTGAGCAATGAGTACATGTGATTGATAGCCACTGTGACACAAGATTATGCCTTAAAAGGACTGTCTTTGATTTAGTCTTTAATTCATGGCAGGCTGATTTTTAAACTCTCCCCCACACACAATGTTTGTAAATTATTATTATTACACACCCGGCCATCTGTTATGATGTACTGCTCAAAGGGCCACTGAACCCATTCACTGCAAACACAGAGATTGAAACTCAGCCGTGACCCCTGTGGGTCACAGTTCATAAGGGCTCTTTGGAATGAGAGCTCAGAGGTTATAGGTCAGGCTTGAGTATGATGTTGCTCAAGGGGATTCTCCCTCTGCTGTCTGGGGTGCCGAGCAGAATAGCTGCATTCACGTCATTCCTGCTATTGAGGGAGAAAACCGAAATAGTTTGCTGCTCCCCCATTGTAGGGGAAGGCCTGCGTCCATTGGGTAAAAGGGAAGAGCATAACATTCTTCTTCTGTGGGGAGACAGCATAACAGACAAGAAGGAGGCTGCTGTGTCTCCCACTCCCGTTGGCATGCACCCTTATGCCTTCACAAGGGCATGTCAAGATCTTGACTCAAGACATGCTTGTCATGGACTATTAAAGTAGCAAGGAGAAGGAACACAGGCAAGGCTTTGTTAGCTTTAAAGAGGGGCCAATTAGGATGTCTGAAATCAAAGCCAGGCTTAGCAGCGAAGCCACCACAGTGTTTTGTTACAGAGACCGTGTCCAATGTCTAAAGGCTATCTGTGCAAAGTTGTGCAGCTGTGCAGGGTACCGTAGGTCCATGCTGAAAGAGGGCTGTTGAGAATTATAGCTTCTAGTGTTAAGGGGTCAAAGGTCGCTGAACAGAATATACACGTTGGTATATACAGTGACCAGTGACACCATAACAAGAGCAAATTTTTATGGTGAAGATGAGCTGTTTCTCTGAAGAATGCCATTAAGAATAAATAAAACACATGATGGATTGAAATAATTTCACCTAAATTATACCATACAGTCTTATGGGAAAAAAAGTCTGCTCTTTCTCTCTTGCAGTGCTTCAATGGAATTTTGATTTGTTATATTTTATTTGCTTTTTTGTGGGAAAAATATCAATATGTTGGTGTGAATTATTGACATGCAGACTCCCAGTCAAGCAAGAGTGAAATTCGATCCGCCACAGATGGACCAGACTCCAAACTTCAGAATGAAAAGACAGACAAACCATCCTTTCCTCAGATTCAACTGGCTTCTCCAATTTCTGACACTCCTGTGTCTCCACAAAGCGAAGAATCCAGTTTCAGAAGCATCAGTGGTCTGCTTCAACTTGGCATTATGTGTTTACCAGGTACTTTTAATCACTGCGTCTGACATCAGCAGTTTGCTTTTAGTTAGGATGGCACTTTTGTCACCAACATGATTCTGATTTATATCTTTAAAGTACATTTACATTTGCTGTCCCCAAAGTAAAACATGGTGTACATTTTAAATCATTCAAAATTCAGAGCACACTGTCTGGATTTACAGTATTCGGCAAACAGTAGGTTCATTGTATTGTTGATTGTTACAAAGTGTATCATGCTAGTGATGAAATGACTTTACATTTTTACATATTGCTGCAGAACAATCAATGAATAGTGTCTAACTGCTGCTTCTCTCTCTGCCCTAACCATCCATAGGCAGCAGGGACAAGACAGGCAGGGCAGTGGTGGAAGTCCATGGTGAAAGGAAGGAGTGGACGTCCCCTCTTGTATCAGCCCAGGATGTCTGTGAGCTGCTGCTCTACCTGCACTCCATACCTAGGTACTGCAATGCATTGGCATCTGGATTAATAAAAAACAAATGGATGAGGGGATTTTATTCATCTGTATCATGAGAGCTTAATCTGACTGCAAAAATGTCCATTGCTGAGACAGAACAAAATGATCACAAGAATGAATTTTACACATGGCTTTATATATCCACAAACACTCCATGCATGGAGGAGGACAGTCCATTTTGCAACAATAAGCAGTGACCCAGACACAGCAATGACCTGTCCTCCTTTTCCTCTCTACTCCTTCTTACATAAACCCCCTCAGTCACGCACATCAGGGTCAATGTCAAAAAACAGATGTGAAAAATAGATATTCTAAAAAATATTTTCATTCCGTCATTTTCTTTACCTCCTTGTTCCTGTTCAGGGTGAGGGGTTGGACCCTATCCCAGCATACACTGAGTGGAAGGCAAAGAAACAGCCTGGTTAGGTTGCCAGTCCATTACAGGGCACAACACAAATAGACAGACAATGTAGCAGGGCTAACCACTGAGTCGCTGCTTTTTGACAGATATACAACATATTACACATATACAGTATATATTATATACCCATGACTGGATATGGAATCAATCAGATTAAGCTCTCCTGCAAGACTGATTGATCAAGTATACTATTTATTATATTTAAATTGTTTATTGAAGAAAGGAAATCTCCCCATTAATCTGGGATGATCATTATTTATGTGTTCCACATGCAAATGGCCTTTTAACAAGGAAACTTCAGAGGAGATTTTTTATGATTAGTAATAGCCTTACTGCAAATGTCTTGCAAGGCATTGCTGAAAATGCCTTGCAACATTAAACGAAAATGTGTGAGACAATTATTTTAACCACTAGGGGGCATTAGAATGTCATTTTTAATTTCACTTCCTCCTGAGGTCTCAGTCATAGGGTTTCAGCATACTTTATGAAAATGAATCATACTTGAGTTACTGTAAGATTGAATGGTCCCTGATGTGTGCTCCCTCTCATCAATATATCTAACTATATTAAAAACAATGATTGTACTAAATTACACAAAACTACATTTCTCTTTAGAAAAACAACCTTTTAAATTAAATGTTTCTGCCTCCTTGTGCAGTTTCTTAGATCTCAATCAGCTGGCAACAAATGTTCCTAATGATGACCCATACTGACCTTTTCTCATTGTTATTTCATTGCAAAACTTCAAATGTCCACTACCGAGCAGGTTTACAGTCTCCTATGTTTACACTGGATTTCATGGATAAGACTTTGAAGTTAAAGACGCCATTTGACTAAATAGCTTGGCTCTTCCTCAGTCCTCAGTAAAGAGCCATACTAACCACAATAATAACATCACAGCCAGTAGCCAGGCTGACTGCCAACTGTCTGGTATGCAGTGCTTTGCTAGAATTGGCAGTCATGTCTGATATAGACTCACACACTTGTAACCTAAGAGGAGGCCATTAAGAGGGGTATGTGAAGGCGCTGAAGGTGTGGAATGGGATGTGTGAAGGGGAACGAGTGTGTTTGCGTGTGTGAGACATAAAGAGAGGTAAAAAGATAAATAGAGATTTGGAAGATAAGAGGGTTGAAGCCTAAAAGCACTTGATTGCTCTCTTGATAAGATAAAGACTGCTGTGATGAAGTGAACATTTATTATGTTTTCCCAGGAAAGAGGTCCGAGACCTGGGAATGACTTTGGTAATCGATGCCAGGAGGAAGCCCCCTCCCCTCTTCCTCTACAAAGCTCTGCTGATTGCTCAAGTTAGAACAAACCCTCTTACACACACACCACAATGAACAATGAACAACGATCCCACCCTCATGCACACACACACACACACACACACACACACACACATACAAGACACAACACATGATGTCATCAACAGATGTCAAACTGTCAGACGCTCCACTTACATTCACAGATAAAGAAATTGGGTGGATTGCAAGATTAGTCATTACATGTCCAGTGTCGAAACTGCAGATCAGCATAATAGTGTGAAAACGCTCAGTTTAAGTTTCTGGATGTCTACAAATTAATAAATTCACCAGGGGCCAGATAACCTGAGTGTACTGTACAATATGTACTTTGCTGTACTTGGTTCTGTTAGAGGTGGACAAGGAAGGTTACTGAAGCAATACATTTGATATATTTCATCATGACAGTCATGTCAATCCTCAGTTTCTGTAACAATGAACAGTGTCAGCTATATAGAATCAAAGCACATCATGGCAGACTGCACTGGGAGAAAAACACCTTTAATTTTTTGACTCTCCGTTACAGGAACAAGCTCTCCATGCTGTCCACAGTATCCTAATACTGGTGGATAAAGACACAAGTCCTCGCCCTGAAAAACAGCCTGGGCTGCAGGTCAGTCATTCATAACACAACAGTCCTCTTTTATGTCATCATTTAGGTTTATTATTTTACTCTGATTCACTTTGAGGCTACAGATGTGTGCTCAATTTCCTTCACTGATGACACGGTCTTTATCTTTTATAAGATGGACATGCTGACCTCTCTGAAAGCCCTGAACAAGACGGTGGAGAGTACCCAGCTGACCTCTGACCTGGGCGGGACCTTCACTTACAACCACACCGACTGGCTGCAGTTCCATCAGGTACTGAGTTATTCACTGTGTATTTACAGTACCGCCGCAACTGTTGTAACACACCCCAGAATTAATCTAGATGAATTTGCAGCATGGTACGTGGTGTGCCCACATTCATTTTGATTGACCTTGGAGTTTCCCGTGCGGTTAGCAGGGACAGCTGTTCAAATTCAGCTCACCAACTGGGGATGACTATGATGAAATTAATCATTCTGTTGTTTTTAATGCCACAATGATCCTTTGGTGTTGGGTGGAGCTAGGATTGGGTCATGAGAGGAAAATAGATAGTCTTTACTGTATTATGAATTAAATGATTCACTGTGCTATAAATCACAAGTAATGGGGGGCAGATATTATAATGAGGTACTGAAATGATTAGGACTAACGCATTGGCTCTGGTTCTCAATCCACAAACAATGGCTGGGAAGCTGGTAACATACGTATATGATGCAAATTACATGCTGTATATTTCTACATATTTTAATTGAAATGGGTAGATGTTAAAACTAAAGTGGTTTTATTTTAATCAAACCACGAGAACAAGAGGTGAAGTTCCAATGTGTACCAGTCACCATATACTGGTATTTTATTAAGAGCAGAGTAAAAACTGTGCACAAAAGAATCCACAAAAGCCTTATCTGCTTGGTTGCTCTTTCTATCTCAATCCAGCTCATTATTCAGAACATCAAACTCATAGTGATATGGGTTGCAGTCGTTTCCAGTGCCAGTGTCCAGTATCTCTGGGGTCTTATCGTTCCGTAGTCAGCCGCTCACTGAGGGCAGCTGCCTCTGCCTCTGATCAATTTCATCTGTTGAGCTCACATCTGTACTGTATGTGGCCTCAGGGTGGCACCACCTGTGTTGGTCCCCATAGGCATAACACAGCAGAAGTGGCCCTCAGTGCCCCTGAATTTCTTACAATAATGCATCTTTTTGTTCAGCTTCACTCAGTCTTGAACTTCATTTTTTCAGAGACTGGTTTCTTTCATGACTGACCTGCAAGGGGCAGACAGTTTGCTGCAGAAGGCCATCAAGAAAGTGGATGGAAGTAAAAAGTTGGATACCGCCCAGGTAATATCCATGTTTATACTGTAAAGGGAAATTAATTTGTGTGCTACTTATGTTGGATGGGGTGCCATATGTTTACTTTACTTGTGGTGATTGCTACAGGATGTGCAGCTATGCATTCAGGAACAGGGAGCTTCAATGAAAGAGGTGTTAGAGGACGTCCGACTGGTCACTCTGCAAAGAGAAGGCGGGGCAGTCCTGGCCAGGATGAGGAGGGAGGAGTTTCGGTTCCCACAGTCAGAGGACTACAGGTATCAGAAAATATTTTTCCTATGTGAAAGTATGCTTTTATTTTGCTGCTCTTCCCCTCAATGTAGTTAACACAGCCAAGCTGTGAGACAGACAGTACATCACAAAGACACATGTCTATAAAAATGGTGGTAATAATTGACATCATTGCAGAGAAGCTCATTCCATTTCTTGCACCAACCTGGAGCAACCTTAGCCTTTTTCAATACAGTATTTACTGCTTTGCATTAGTCTGTAAAATTTGACTTGAAGACTCTGAGGCATTATAAAAAATAGTGTACGCACAGTTGCACAATGTAAGCACAATGCATTATTATCATCATAAACATTGTATAAAAATTTTATAAATTGCTCTACAAAATGGCCAGATTCGAAGCCTTTTACTAAGTAAATGCACTCATGTGCCTACATATCTGTTAATTTACATATTAAACTTTCCCCTTAAATAACTAATTACTAAGTTATTTATATCCTTAAATAACTCTCCTTAAATAACCTTAAAGTTGTTTAAGGGGAAGTTTAAAAATCAGAGTTTAAGGAATCAGTGTGCCAAACAGAAAATGTATATTTACTAGGGGTAAAATTGCTGGACATAAGGCTTGACAACTGGGAGACCAGGGTTTGAATCCTAGGTGGGGAGCCTCTTGAATAAGAGACACGACTCCTTATGCTGTTGGAGCACTCACAGTTCGGGGGGACGCTTCATGTCCTCTCTTGGCGGCTCACTATACCAGCTGGGTATATAATGAACTGTTAATAGCTTGGATCTTGTTCTTTCAACTGAACGCACTATACCAGCTGGGGATCTGATGATCTGTTGACGGCTTAGAGCTTGATCTTTCCATTGAGCTCACAGGACTTATCTTACTCTATGGAGGTACTATACTTGGACTTGAATGTTGCTGTCTTTCTTGTGTCCTCATCACATTCCTATGTGACTGTGGAGGTAGTCAGGTAGCTGTCCTGTACGTCTGTGATGGGGCCCTCTGGTTGTTCGACTCCTTCACTCCTACTCTTTCACCTACACTTCTTCACTCCAAATGACATCCTGATGTCATGTTGGTTTCAGTTATGGTGGTAGTAGGGATTGTGTGTAGTGCTACATTGTCATCACTCTCACGTCAACAGCTGTATTGTGTGTAAAGAGTTTGGCATGGGTGTCAGTGCAGTCTCACTTGGATGCAGGTTGTACGTTCAGTATCTCCTGGGCATCACCCCTGGCACTGATATGTTTTCCCGTTCCATTCCATCAGTCTGTGTGGATGTTGGTCTTTGATGCATACATAGTTCCCTCATGCATATGTTTTATATATTCCTTTTCATTGTTGTTGTGGTAGCATAGTTCTGCTCTCATCTGTCAATGGTTTGTTCCAGGGACAGTTTTTCTTCCTGCGTCTCATATCAGGTGAAGGCAAGTATAGTGTTAGGACTAGACTTGCAAGGACACTTACACATTAATTACAGTGTATAACGTAGTTATTATTCATTAAAGGTTCATTAAAATAGCTTCTGAACATAGGTTGTGACTTGTAAAGATCGTGCGCATATACTTGTTACACACTTAAAATGCATTCATAATATCTCACAATGCTAGTCAAGTCTTATGGTATTAATTTTGTTAATGTTTCTCTCACTTTCCCTGCAGATATGCTCTGGAATCAGTGACAGCTCTGTATAATCAGGTGGAGGAGAAGCTCCACACTCTGGTGATGAGATCCAATGAGTCACTGCAGCACCTGGAATCGCTCTTCAGACTCAGAGAGATGGAGGGCAAAATCAGCATGGTACTGTCAGTTCTCTCAGTTTAATTTTTGCTTTGCCAAGGAGATCTTGGTCACACATCAAAATGTATAATATGTACAGAAACATCTGAAGTTTTCCACACTCATACACCAAAGAATGTTGGTTCTCTCTTGCCCATATTTCCATTATCTTTTTATCCATTTTAACCATACTGAAAAATAAGAGCTGCAGTGCTCTGCTCCCAGTTTGCCAAGGCACAAACCAATATTTTACAAATTTCCACTCCGTCTTACAGGTTGGGACATGGTTCAATACAGAAGGACAGCAAAGGCTGAAGGAGTCTTACACAACAGATGACACCCTGAAATGCATTGAAAAGGCCTGGCAGCACTTTGAACCTTTCCTGACACAGGCTAAGGTACAAGGCCAGTGGAAACAAACCATTTTTAAATGCTTGAATCACTCTTACTTTGTTGTTGAATTAAATATAACAAGAACTGAACAATTTTACTATCTTTGTTCATCTTCACATTAAAACTGAGCCCCTACGGTTCTCAAATATTTTTGCACAGTTGAAAAAAAAGAAAGTTGAGTTGACATCTTTGATTGCAGGAGAAACGCCAACATGCATTGACTCTAGTGATGGAGGCAGAGAGAATTATGGACACCAGTGACTCCTCTCCTGCAACAGATGTTTTTCGGACTGTAGTCAGCACTTTCAAATCCAATATGGATGATTTTCTGTTGCGGGCAGAACAGAGGTGCAGAGAATTGGACACATTGGTGCATTTGTACCGCTTCTGTGAACAGGTTTGTGTATAAACTCGGTTTCATTTTGTCAAATTGCTGTCGCGTGCTTTTGCCTCATTTGACACTTGAGATTTAATTCTCTTCTCTCACGTAATTCTCTTGTGCTTTTTCTCCATA
Source organism: Neoniphon sammara (assembly GCA_900302535.1). Classification (NCBI taxonomy): domain Eukaryota; kingdom Metazoa; phylum Chordata; class Actinopteri; order Holocentriformes; family Holocentridae; genus Neoniphon; species Neoniphon sammara. Next base: position 41,750 of record OMKZ01027905.1, read on the forward strand.
TAAACATTCCTGGTCAGCACAGTAATTCTTTTTCATGAACAGCAATGGAATGTAACCTCTTACATAAACAGACACCAATATCTTAGCACTGTTAAGAACTTGAAAAACTTGAATGACTACAATAATTTATAATGATTTAACATTTCTTTATCTCCATTTCTCCTTCTCTTTAGGCCTCTGCCCTAGCCAAGGAATGCAGTCATTATCTGGAGCAGGTAGAGAAGGGGTGTTACCCAGCTAAGGCCAGTCTAAGTACACTCAAGATGTATGGGGAAAGATTGGGTGGTGAATTCTCGGCCCCACACTTCCAGGCTGTGAAAGCTAAAGCCTGTGCTGTGGGATCAGGGGCTTTGGGGTGGATGAAGGTGTGGAATGCAGCCTGGGTCCAGTGCCAAAAAGCCAGGCAGCGTCTGGAAGAGAGTCTGAAGAAGAAAGGCATAGATAAAAACCAGAACCAGCAGGCCACAGCTGCAGCCCCTCAAGGGAAAGTAGGAGTGTTGGAGAAGGAGGAAGAGAGGAGCGAACTGGGGGAGGCTTGTTGCTCCCTGACCCAGGAGTTACCCTCTCCTAAAGAGGTGGTTAATATATCAGAGAAGGAGGAGAGAAGAGACAGTGGTGCTAGGGAAAGCACAAATGTTCCACGTCTTAACCTCCATTTGAAACCTGACTTGAAGGGAGAGGCTAAAACGCTGCAGTCACCGGAAACACCAGATGAAGATGGAAGAATTATTCCTGATTTGCCACAAAATGGTCATCCAGAAGCCAAATGGAGACCAAGAGAGCATCACAGCGAGGCGGATCTAAGGAGGGTAGATTCTGTCGGTGGGGATGAGGAGTTTCCATGCCACCAAGCCTTGGGTCGCTCCCATAGCGATGGGTCATGTGTGAGCTCCCGTCCGACATCCACCGCCGGGTCTTCACCTTTGAGTGCAAGACACAAACACTGCCAGAGTAGGATGCCCCCACTGGGTCAAAGTCTGAAGCCTATTCAAAGCTGCCCCGTTTCTCGTAATGAGAGTTTCAGCTCAGAGAACTTGAGCTGTGAGTCAAATAGAGACACTAATTCAGATCAGGGTGTTCCAGAGTGCACCAAGGGATATTCAAGCCACAGCCCTAAAGATTTAAGAATTCAAGATGCAGCATTACTCACCGACACACCAACAGAGCAAAATGGCAGCAATGTTTTGTAAGTACCCCCACCCCCCACTAGCAGTTATCCAAAGCCAACATTTTTCAGGATATTTCCAGGATACTTCAAGATTAATTTGAATCTTGTATTGATGAATGGTGTAATCATTCATCAAATAGAACAAAAAAAAAAGCTGTGCATAACGTCATACGGAAAAATGTTTTGCTATTTGAGTGATTGTTGACATGTATGGAACACTGGCTTTGGTCTTGAACTCACGTTGGCTTTGGTTCTGAACAAAAATAAAGTCAACAACTGAAACGGCCACCTCTTAAATTTTTCATTTCCTATTTGGAACAGGAAACTGCAAAGGATCATGGAGGAGCTGCTGTCAACGGAGAGGGAATATGTGAGGGCACTGGGCTATGTTCGAGAGTACTACTTCCCTGAGCTGGAGAGGCCTGATGTTCCTCAGGACCTAAGGGGCCAGAGGGGAAGCATTTTCGGCAACTTAGAGAAGCTGCATGACTTCCACCGACATCATTTCCTGAAGGAGCTGGAGAGCTGTGTGAAAGAGCCCTTCAGAGTGGGCCGCTGCTTCCTTCGACATGTGGGTCCTATATAGCACATCATTTTGATAGCAGCACTCAGTATAAATTATAGTTTGGTCAATTGTATTGAAAGTGTTTCACATATTTCACCTTAAGCTCCTGCATTTGCATTTGGATTTTGATTGTGATGTCTTCAGAAGAATCTTAATGCCTTTTTTTTCTCAAACTTAAACCAGATTTGGCCAATTGTGCATCTGCACAATGTCTTTTATCGCCAAAAGTCTTGTGGTTTCCACTTTTGAACCAAATGATGTTGAATTTGATGATTCAACACAATTAATTGCAAATAAAAGCCCTTCCAGATGTGTTACGTCTCTAGACATAACACATCTGAGCTTTAACTTCCCCAGAATCCTTTCTATTGCTCCTTCTTCCCATCAACCAAAGTGTTTATGCCCGCTGGGCATCATTTATCAGGTAGTATGCATTTTACAGCCTGATATATGTCACAATGTAAAATATACAACAAATTTATACTTATTATTGGCTTGTGTTGTGAGCAGTGGGTCAATTGTTTTATCAAATGATATTTAAACTGAAAATAGCAATAGAAATTATATCAATCATATGCAGATACAGGTGTTGGAGTATATTTTTGAGGCCACCAGCAGGCAAACAATGCAGTAAGGGACCCAGAAGTATGGTGTCTAATTCACTGTATTTTTTTATTTATTTATTTTTCATTTTAGAGAGAGAGCTTTGCTTTGTATGCATTGTACAGCAAGAACAAACCGCAGTCTGACAGTCTATTCATCAATCATGGACAGGCCTTCTTCAAGGTGAGAAAAGCGACCAGTGTCCCCATTCTTCATCTTTCCTTCACAGTGAAAGGCACATCTTGATTTTTCATGAGAGAGAGGAAAGAGAATGATGTATTGTGCATAGCTAAATGGCTATAAATGAAAGAACATATACTGTTACGTCAAATCATTTTATTTTAATCAAGGTATCTCAGCCTCAGTATTGAAAACCTACATGTTAGTTGTACACACTGTTTCAGACTGGAGTTTATAGACCCATCAGCTGCATTGCAAATCCATTTTATCTTAACTTGTTGCTCTCCAACCCAACTTCAGTACAGTCCTCATAGTTCAGCAGCGCCTATCTAAGACTGCTGCAGTTTCAATGACTGCTCTGTCTCCTATTTTTTTATACCAGCAAAAGCAGCTGAAGCTGAGGGACAAAATGGACCTATGGTCATATCTACTGAAGCCTGTGCAGAGGATCAGTAAGTACAGCCTGTTGCTCCAAGACATGATGAGGGAGTGCGGTCCAGGACAGACCAGAGAGAAGGTTGAAGTCCAGGCTGCTCTGGAGGTCATCCACTTCCAGCTCCGCCATGGCAACAATCTGCTGGCCATGGATGACATCCACAACTGTGATGTAAGGGCCTTGACAGTTCACAGCTGTCATAGTTGTTGTTGTTGTTGTTGTTGCTGTTGTTGCTGTTGCTGTCTTTCTTCTTCATGTTCTTCTTCTTCTTCCTCTGCTTCTTCGTCCTCTGTGCTCAAGCAAATGTCCAATGGTAATCAAATTCAGTGGATGGGTTTCAAATACTACTCAGATCAGCAAGGTGGTGGTGCAAAAACAAGCAATTCACATTTGGCCAATAACTCATGAAGTGCAGGACCTAGAGTCTGAATTTTCTACTCTGATTCCTTGGCTAAAGACAAATATTTTGTGCATTCTGTTTTCCCGTCATGTCATGATAGTGTCTGTTTTCATGTCATTCTGTCATTCTGTTTTCATGTCATGATAGTTTTTCCATCTTTTTGAATTTTATGCAAAAGCCTATTTTTCACTCTTTTCCTGAAAACTTCTTAAACTTTTCTTAAATTTTATGCAAACAAGAAATGGACTTCAGACATTATGGTTATTACCCAGAGTTTAAAAAATGCAAACTGTTGGCTGTGGTGCACAGATGAAGGTGACGGTAAAGATTTGAAAGCAGGAACTCCTAAATGTTTGATGCTAATGAAACCAAATTTCATATGCATGTTTTTGATGAGCCCAAGCCACATTTGGTTATCGTTCAAAGTTCCACCATTGGATCATTAGGTTAATCAACGCCAAATTTTACACACAGCATATTTTAACCAACTTCATCATCTGGATCACATAATTTTGATTTTAATTGGCCATTTGACCGAGGTGCACAAAGAACTGGATGAAGTGGACACACCAAAAAGACTGGATGCATAATTCCTTAACACATAAATGTTCAAGGAACAGAATGTTGCAAAGGGCTTAAAAATGTATGTAAGACCCCATTTGGTCTGACACTCCATATCATTACCATGAGGCCAAAACTGGCAATGTGCCTGCAGCTGCAGTACTTTCACCAAAATATTCTACAATAGAGATGTAGAACTTTTCCAAAAAGATTTCAGCTATTATTCTCAGATCATTTGTAACATGGGCTAAGACCCCATTAATGATCATTTGTGGCTATATTTTACATTTTATTTCATGTTACAAACTGAAATGGCAATTAAGGTTGATGGAAAGGACTATTATACTGAATGCAGTAATCACTAAGCATTTGCAGTTTGGATACATATGATAGAGGGATGTTAGCTGTTGTAGTTGCAATAAGAATAGCATTTTCACCATTTCAGTCATTTTCTCATCCAGCATTATCTTTACTGAAGAAAGAGTAGGTGAGCAGGCAAAGGCAAAAATTTTACTTTCTTCAGTAAACAATGATCTACAGTAACAATGGTCTACAGTAGTATTAGGACAAGGGGATAATGGTGATTTTTGTTAATTATTTGTTAGTTTTGTTATTTTGCAGTATTTGTGGGATAATTAATCTGGGATGGGATGCAATGGGATTGATGAGTCTAGATTGGAGTTTTACTTGTTAGTTATTCATCAAGTGAATGCTGTGCGCTTTTCTTGGACCAGAAAGGGGGCAGCTGTGTGTGGGATGTTAGTCTTTAATTCCAGTATCTGGAAAGCATTATATGCACAGTGATAGATAGTCTCACGGGAATTCTCCTGGTTATTCTATAAACATTGCATTCTCTGCTGTACTTGCAATGATAAGGAAGGCATTTAGTCACCATTGGTTCATTTTTTTTTTCAGTCACACTGGTAAAGTCTGTGTATTGAAACATAGCATATTTACTATTATTATTTAAGTCTAATATTTTCTTCAGAAACTGAATTTAGAAATTGCAGAGACTGCTGATAGAAATTTTCTTATAGTTTTGATTATATATCATCGCTTAACTATAGTCAGACATCAATCTCCTCCCATTGGTACATATGATCAACAGTTTGACTTTTCATTACTTCTTATTAAAATGTGGCTTTTTTGGAGAACTGCAGTGTAATTTGCTTACTATATGATCAACTATTGGCAGAAGATAAATGAGTTTCCTTTACTTTCCTGTACTGCAGGTCAATCTGAAGGAACAGGGGCAACTGATTCGCCAGGATGAGTTCCTGGTGACATTCAGGAAGAAAAAATGTTTCCGCCACATTTTCCTCTTCCAGGAGCTTGTCCTCTTCAGCAAGACCAGGAAGACGAGCGTAGGGAATGACACATATATCTACAAACAGTCATTCAAGGTGCACGCACAAATCACAGACACACACACACACACACACACAGACACACACACACACAGCCGGTTTAATATGTACACTACCACTTGTTGATGAATATGTGCTCGTGTGCCACATGGGTCAGTGTTATATAAAGATGGAAATCACTCAGTTAGTATAAAATTGTGTCTAACTGAGGCCAAATTAGCTTAGACTGATTTATAAAAGGAATTATACTGTTAAATAATTGTGAAAATGCAAAGTGCTGATGACTGTGATATGTGGGATTTAATTACAGTAAGTGTTGCCACTACTGTACCGTTTTTTAACAAGTTTGGACAGGCTTACTGTTCATGTGATGACAACTTCACTATCTTGCAATGCGTTTGCTCATCAGTTACACATATTGAATTTTCCAACAGACCAACTTAGACAAACTTCAGAAACTTTGGAACTATCGGAAAATAATTTATTTTCCACTGTTTTACAGTATGTTCAAACTGAAATATGTACACTCATATTCCATGGACACACCACATTACCATTCACCACAACTATACTCAATTTGTTTTGATAGACCTGCCAAACTGATACTTGAAGGTTGAATCTCATATGATCAATCAACTTTCTCCATGCGTTTATTTAGACGTCAGACATAGGGATGACCCACAACAGCGGTGACAGTGGCCTGTGTTTTGAGATCTGGTTCAGGAGAAGGAAGAGTCAGGACACGTACACACTGCAAGCAGGCAGCCGGGAGGTGAAGGAGGCCTGGACCAAAGACCTGGAGCGGATCCTCTGGGAGCAGGCAGTACATAACAGAGGTACCAACAAGCACACACCCATACATGCACACAAACATACACACCCACACAGAAGACTTGCCTAAAGGTTATATCCTTACATAATGACTACACAACCCAGTCAGTCAGTGAAATTCCATTATGGCTAAATGATCTACAGTATGATTCAACACAGATAATTCTTGGTAATTTCAAAAAACCCACTGTAATAAGCATGCATGACACATGACACTATTTTACACAGTACATGCAAGACAGGTCAGTTGGTGACTCCAAATTGCCCCTAGGTGTGAACGTGTGTGTCAGTGTTTTTGTGTCTGTGTGTTAGCCATGTGACTCGCAACCTGCCCGGGATGCTTCCCTGTCTTCCACCCAGTGTATGCTGAGATATGTTTCACCACCCTTGTGACCCTTATTAGTAATATGTGGGTTAAGAAAATGGATGGATGGATGGAAATTTATTTTGATAGTATCCTACATGCAATAATATATTCACATCGGCATATTATCTATATACATTAGCTGACTGTCATTAATCATCCTACTAATACTAAGATACAGCCACATGGAGAGTTTGACAAAAAATTAGTTCTTGCACATAATGTCTTGGGAAAAGTTAATCAACTGAAGTATATTTTTCTCTCTTACTGATGAAGTAAGTGATGTACTGGTCAACCTGTTGTCAACTTGCTGTACATGCTTTTACATCTTCTACTTTACAAGTAATAGAATTGTTTCTTATGTTTACACCAGAGGTCCGTATGCAGGAGAGAGTATTCATGGGTATAGGAAATAAACCCTTCATGGACATCCAGCCCAGTGATGCAGCCATCAGCAACAGAGCCGTCAACTATGTACTGATGGGCAGAGGTAAGGCAAAGTTCTTCATAGTTCAGAGAAAAGCAGCTGATGTCAGTGATAGCCATTTCCTCAAATGAAGAATCATCTAATCACCACGTCCCTTGTAGTACTGATTAAGCACAGTCAGCTTTATTTGGTTATTCATCAGTTTGGTTTCACTTGCTACATTTAGAGGCTCTCTTAATTCTGTCCTTTTAAACTGTCCTTTTTGACAATTCACAGTTTTCACAGCTCTTGCTGCATCTCATCCAGCTTGTTTTCACTTGATCTTCTCAGAAAGCAAGGTGCTGGCCTCTGCTGAGGGATGTGAGTCACAGGGTGGGCTTCCTCTTGGGCGGCCAAACTCTATTGTTTCAGCGAGCAGTTCATCTTCCTCTGGCAGCCATTCCTCCTCTTCCTCTGGAAGGGGGTCCCTGTCCCCCGTGGGATACCTGTGCGGGCCAAAGCGGAGGGTGGTTTCGGGAGGCCTTGGCGGATATGTAGCGACCCATGCAGTTCTGGAGGAAGATGACCTGGACCATGAGAGTGGGAGTCAGAACCTCATATGTGAGTGGAGCATCTCTTTGGATAGCAGGTGCTCTAGGAAGCTTGACAGTTTTGTTAAGGTTTCATGCAATGGACTTGGAGATTAACTGCAGTGGGACTATCCACACATTTGTGAACCACCCGTCGCAGCCTGGTGTGTTGAAACATGCACTATGAATTAGTTCTGCAGCCCAATTCTCAGGAAGAGATTTGCATAGAACAACAAAAAAATTACATGGAATTGATGATGCTTCATGTAGATATTTAGTTGCATATGCTAAAAATCAGTGTCAGGCAGACAATACTGTCTGCTGACCCTTAGAGACGCGCTGAAATGCAGTGGTAGAGGAAGTAATTTTATATTGTAGCTGCAGCTCAGCTGGAATCTGTCCTCCCAGATTTACTGTCCACTCGCTGAAACTGCACAGGAAATCTTTAGAGTCCTTTAACCTTTTAAACGGAGTTACATAAGTTAAATTTGGCAAGTTTCATAACTGAATACATTGATGCAGGTTAACTAAATACAGTATATGTTTTCTGTCAGTCGAAGTCCACATCTGTTGGATCACAGCAAATTTCCTCTTAATAAAGTAAAAAACTTAACTTAGTAAAGTGAAAACTGTTTGACTAACGGACTGATTGACTGATTTATTGATTGATTGATTGATTTGATCAATGAATAAATCATTAGGATGGATGGATGATCCATCGATCAGTCAATCAGTCAATCAGTCAATCCATCCATCCATCCATACAACCACCTGTCCATTCATGTGTTCATTCATGATGACACGATATCATGCGTCCTCTCCTCTGTTCCAGTGGACAGCTCTGAATCTTCAGGAGAGAGTGTGAGTGGCTTCAGCAGCTCAGGTCACAGTTTCCACTCAGCTACTGGAGGAGAGGCAGAAGACACGACCTCCATCTGCACCTCCACCATCACCATAAAAGAATCAGCAGCAGCCCATCCAACTGAAGCCTCCCCTGACCTCCATAAACTTAGTCTAACTGTGGTCCCAAGTAAAAGCCCCCCACCAGTTGCACCCAAGCCCAAACCCAAACCATCGTACCAGGCCAGCAAACTGCCCTGTGGCAAGGTGTGGACAATACAAGTCTTATACAGTGTCATACAGTGTCTTAGTCACATGTGACACATGTGACCAGTGATTCACAGTCAGTAATAGTCAGTATTTGTTAATAATGCTAAATAACCTTTTGTATGTCTTGCAATTTTAATGATTATTATGTTGCAATAACTAAGTAATTACAATTATTTAGAATTAACATTTAATTAAATATGCCTTTATGAATCTCCCAGGTTCAGGCCACTAATGTTGGAAAATCCACGGAGGTTTGACTTGTTAGATACAAGGTAAGTTTGCTAGTTTGGCAATCCTAGACCAGCTATCTTTAGAACTACAATTTTTGAAGCTGTTATAATGAGTTATGTACAGTATCTTATCTAATAGAATGAATTAATATTAATTTCTTACCATCTTTTTAAATTTTATATTTCTACAGATTTGGAAATAACCCAAGAAGAGTCAAGGGAAAGCCTTATGTGTTACTGTGTAAAGAAGACTATTGCAACAGACTATATATGCTGGCTGCTACTGTAGGCCATTACTGTACCACACTCTGTCTCTATGTATATTTTTTTTTTTGTCTTAACACTAAAACAGCAGGTCAGGAAAAACATCTACATGTACTGTATTTTGAACAAATACGGTAATTGATTTTGAAATGCATGCCTATGATATGACTTTGCCTAGTGTACAAACTAGTGTTATAGCTTTTGCAAAGGATCATACTGTAGATGTGGTATCATGTGAAGGTTTAGAGATAGTCTGTGAGCTTACTGGTTATTCATAACATAATGCTAAACTATGCTGTAGTTTATTACTGTATGTGGCTAAATCATACTGGTGGAATAAAATCATTCTGTAGACTTTTGTTGCCTTTTCCATCCAACCCCCTTTGGTGTTTAACAAAATCTTTTTGAAATCTGTGAAGGGCTGCATCATAAAGACACTATGCCATTTTTGTGTTATTAATTTAAGTGTGTTTTGTGCATGTTTATCACAGTGTTACAGCACACTGTGATAATGCTGTACAATAACAGATGTCAGTTACTAGTGTCTTTATTCCCTATGAACATAAGGCATTTTCAGTTTGTCCTTGTTTTGTATTTTTTAACAGTTTTGTATGAACTAATATGCTACAGGTATAGAGATATCAATCTGTCTAAATTTGAATGATTTTCTAAATGAAATACAGTATGTTTGCATTGATAATGCATATGTTTGTTTTTTGCTTGTGTTTTCACTTGCTATATTGACTCTACAGGCAAACACTATATATTGCCCAAACGATATTTCTGAACTTAGTAGTGGTGTTTGACTATCTGCCTATCTTTTTTGCTTGGGCGCAATACTTACATTAACACACTGATACATTCTGTATCAAAACTCAATTGGTGGGGTCATGAAATAATATAGAAAAGAAGCATTTACCTGCTTAAATTAAGGAAAGTGAGCCGTCAGGAATTCTCCAAAGGAGGCCTTTTTCTATCATCCAGAGCCTCTCCCTGCTTTATCAGATGTAATCTCTGTTAGATGATGTGATACGATATGATACTACAAATGAAATCAAGCTCATTTCTGTAAATTTTGACTTAAAAGATATGGCCAGTTGCCTTTGCCAGAAGCAACACTAAGCCTATACAGTGTGTATTTTGGGATGATTCAGCACTGATAGCATCATATTTATTGTCAACTATATGGATTTTAAAAGAAATCCTTGTGTATTTTCCTCCTCTCTTTGTGTTTTTCATTTTTGTGCTTTTATTAAAATCCATTTTAATTTTTTGAACTTGCATTCCATGTTTATTTTCTGAAAGTGAGTCCAGGTGATAGAGGCCACAATCTTGCAGAATTAGCCTTGCGTGCAGGGAAAAGACATGTTGTGGTTTCTTCAGTGCCAGTCAGGACAGAGCTCTGGCTTTTGTTATCCTGTAAATCACTAAACCCTCTTTCATGATGTAAGAGCTACCTCTTCAGCCAAGATTCATGTTTGTGGTTAATACTGCCTGCCCAGTGCACCTCAGACCATATGGTTGGCTAGTTCTTCAACTCACTGACATGATAAAAATAATGTACAGTATTTCTGTTGTTTTTGTCTTTTGTTGCTGTTAATCCGTGCTTGTAATATTAGCACATTTTATTGTGAGGGCAGATACTGATAAAGTTTTTGTTAATGTGTCAGTCATTATTACAATAATCATACACTAAACAAGCAGGTATCATACTGAGGCAAGCCCCTTATCTGAGGCACCTAGGAAGAACCCACAGATACTAGAGTGACTTTTTACTCTGAATGCTGCCATCAAACGATCAATAATTGTTCTGGTTTGTAACTGTTTGCTCTTTTTATGCACTTTGAATTGTAAATACCTTTTTCCCTTACCTCTCATCGCCAATCTAAACTTTCAAGAGGATTTCATTTTGATGCAGCTGTTCTGTGTAGCCTCAAATGAAGTTTTCAACCAGTTAGAATTGGCCTACCTTTTAAAAATACTGTACGTACATACACTTCTATAGGCCCACTGTGTATCAAAAAGGGATATCATTAAACGTAAAGATTTTTAGGGTGTGGGGCATGGCAGATGATGACTAATTATTACTAGATATTACTAGTGCATCCTCAAGGCATGGTTTTCTTTCACCATACTGTCCATCATGATGTAATACTTTGTGTGTGTGTGTGTGTGTGTGTGTGAGAGAGAGAGAGAGAGAGAGAGAGAGAGAAAGAGAGGGGGGGTCACGCCCACTACGGTGTCTCAGTATTCGGCGGAATTCCAGTGACGCGCATCACAACTACAAATAAGACCCCGGCTTTCGGAATAACCACACGGAGACACACACTGCCCACTGCGCTGAAAATCCCCTGAAAAACACTTTTGTTAACGAACATCATGGCTCAAGGTAGGTACCGCTATTTTTGAAATGTAGCCTATTACAAATTGTCTTTGGCATACAATTTTATAATTGTCGGTTTGCCTTTTGCAATAGCAAAGCATCAGCTGAATGGCAGCACATTAAAATGAGATCTGTAAATGTTCACATTTGATCTGAAGGAATATTAACTTTTTTTTTCCATAACCAGTAAATTCCTGTAAAGCATACTGTAGGCTTTGTTAATTTCTTCCTTTTCCTGATATGGAAGTTCCAGGGTTATTTATGAACTGATGTGAAGTCACATGAAGTACCTACAGTGTATTACCAGCTCATGACAGTACAAGCATCATCATTTTGATGGTGCACTTTTTTCCAGCGCTGTGACTGTTAATTTAAGCTATCTATTTGCAGCATAGAGTGAATGGTCAATAAACACTGTAGGCAAGATGTCTGAAAATAAAAAGACGATTGTTAAGTTACCGTGAACTGCATACATCACACTCTGTAGCTGGTTTGAATGCTGCAGGAACAACTCAGTCAAGCAGAAGTCTGTCAGGAAGCTGCACAGCAATGCATTCGAAAAATGTTTCACCTTCAGAAGATAATTGTTGCACAGGGGCCTTCATGCTTTTATTAGCAGTTGAGAGCAGCTGGAGCTTCCACCAGTTAAATTCAGCTAACTTTAAAGGCACAGAGTCCTAGAAATAGGTTGCTTAGTGCCCCTTTGAACCCATTCAAACCTGTTACTGAAGACCACGCTTCACACTTCCAAGAGTGTTATAAATCACTTCTAAATGTTGCAGTTGTTGCTGACCTATCTGTAATCAAAAATAATAGAAACACTGTGCATATGTGCACTGTTTTGAGTTAAAGTATAGTATAGCATGATATAGTCAATCAAGCATATTTTGATAACCATAATTGTCAACACAAAAAAGGAAAATATTCTCTTACCTATTAGGTTAAACACAGGCAAGTACAAAATAAGGAATGCCAGTTTATTTAAAGACTCTCCACCCTGTGAGCATAAAATTGTAGGATGCAGTTCCTTCATCCTTAAACCACTGCAGAATTTGTATAATAAACAGAGTAGTGGGGAATCAGTGTCACCTGTTTGCCATGTGTATGAGCACATGCACAAAGTGCTCAGTTAGACTTAAGCGCCTTTGATTGCCACAGCATGTAGCTCTGAAGTCAGCGCGGATGGAAAAACAAGACACCTCATTTTCAGAGAGAGGGGTTTTTGTGCCATGGCATTGTTCATTCACAGCTAACTGAAAGAGCAAAAGTTATTTTATTTAGGATGGGAGTTTACATTTTGGTTTTTCCAGGATTTAAATGGTGTTTACTGTACCCATTGCTGCCCACTTCATCCCAGCTAGATTTTGTTTTTAGTTGCCTTATAAGGCTTATTCTGGCCTCAGTGCTGCACACACTAAGACAGTCCTTCTGTGGAGTTGGAGAGGAACAGGGAGTTCAATAGACTCAGCCATTTTAAATATCTGCCTATAATATAGTACTAAAGGTTGCATAACCCTCTATACTGTAAGTCAATTACATATATTCAGTTTGAGTTTGCACCCCTGCCATGCCACAACTCTTACTTCAGGCCACATAATCTTGTACTACTGTGTAAGAACTAATGAAAATAATTTTTTAGGTACTAACTTCCAGTTTCCAGTGCACAGTGAAACACAGATAAAAAGAATTACATCATTGTGACGTTTCACTAAAAGAGCATTAATATGGGTTATTTAACTTTGGTTATTGAAAGGTTTTTGGTGTCAGACCTTCATGTGTTTTCGCTCTGTTAATTGTCACCACATTCTTGTAAGCTATAGATCATTTTTACTGGGCTTTCTCCCGCTAGGTGAGATAGATTAAACTGCCATGAGCTTCACCATTAAACAAAGTGGGTCCCCACTTCCCCCTTTTCCTCAGAAAAATGATGTAATGCCCCACTCCTTTTAGAGGCTTTTCTTCAGATGCTGAATTTCTTAGAATCAAATGACGTATTGCTTTGCACACATGGTTCCTTAACAAACAGTTAAATATTATTTGCTTGGCATTGCAGCGCTCATTTCTAGGTGATGTTAATACCGTGCATCCGTCAGCTAAAAACCTGGATGGCATTAGAAATGCTCACAGCCCTGATTGCCCTAATCTTTCAAACCACCAAAAGTACAATCTCCATAAAAGTTTAACCAAATAAGCTGAAGCAACAATTCTAGTGAACAGCGGTTCCACAAGACCTAACATTGTCAGCTTTAAGGTATTTGCTCCAATTAGTTACACTGACATGTCTGCAGTTAGGAGCTGTGCCAAGGTCGAGATCAGTGACAGATCAGAGTCATGTGAAATGTCTAAGAATGATCCCTGTGGATGTTATGTAAAACAGCAGGAAGCATTTGCAGCTTAGTCTTTGTGTACCCAAGCCTTTAGTCCTATCCTTGACATTACCACCTCATACAACAGGAGTGTCTGTGACACCAAGGCTTAATATATTGGGAGAGATTAACCTCCTGACATGTTAAGGAGTAACCCAACCAATAGTGAGGCAGCAGGAGGACTCGAACTTGACTGCAAACAGGAAATTGGAGGGTGGGATTCTTTTAGTCACAACGCACCCTGGGGAGAAGGAGGGGTTGTGTGTTTACACACTCCACGGGGAGTGACTGAAACCAACTAATTCAGCATGTCTGTGTTGACCTTGTTAAACCCATTCAGAAGCCCTGTGAAACAAAAATATGTTGACACAAATGAGTGCAAGTGTCCTGGTCTAAGCCGAATTTCATACACGCCCATTTTCAACCCTAAATCAACAGAGTTTGTAATGACTATGAAGATCATAAAATATCCCTTCACTGACATAAAAAGGTTCTTCTATCACTGAGAGACTGGAAAGTTAAGCCATTATTGAAGTGAATGGTTGTAACTAGCGGAGAAAGCAATTGTTTTTTTAACACTCTGTTAATAATAAGCCACATGAATGTGGGGATGCAAAATGTCAGGCAAGAAATGCAGGCTATCGGTAAACACAGTTTTAGGGCTAATTCACCACAAAAATTTTACTTTTTACTATTTATGAACAATTTGTTGTGGGATAAAGTGCACAGTTAAACACATGCATTACCCTCCTGTAAAATAGGCAATACAGATTATAGACCTCAGATTATAAAACATGACCAGAATACTAAAAACAAAAGTATATATTCTTTTATTTAATAGTTATACTGAATAACTGAATTGCTTTGAGTTTATTCTTCAGCACTGATCCAACAGTTGTAGATAACTGTAATAATTCCTGAAGAAATTTATTAAAATCAATATCCACCACTGAAAAATATCCTTACAAAATGACTGGTAGCATACAATTTTTATAAAGTACATTAATTTTTAAAGTATACCAGGTAATTTAAGTCCCTGGTTCACAAAAAGATGATAACAGTAACAACAAAAATATTTTTATAGGGCTGATCCTCTTCTGTACGCAGCACTTCATACTGATACTGAATAACAAGCTGGCTTTTTTTTTTGTTTGTTTTTTTACAGTTATGAAATGATTTTCCAAAAGGGAAGTATGGAGGTCTGAAAATGTTGTGTTTAATTATTATTTTCACGTGCTCTTCTTTTAAGCATTGGATATTGCCCGCTGGGACCTGGAGTGTGAGTTCAACAACACAGACCATCGCACCGATCTCAACGGTGTCGACCGTCTGATCGTGAGGAGAGGCCAACCCTTCACAGTCAACCTGCAGCTGCGCTCAGGAGTTTATCAGCCAGGAGCCAGCTCTCTTACCTGCGTCGCAGAAACAGGTACAGTACTGGGTTATTATTACCCTGGCAAGTAGGAGACATTGTGTTAAGCGATACTTTATATCCGACATCAATGTCAGTATGGGCTTGGGTTACTGACTAACATTCGTAAGCATTCGTGAGCATGATGTTATTTTCAAAATCATGTAGAGCTGGAGCTGTTTGTTTTAAATTGTGCCTTACCAACTGAGTTAAATTCCTCCATCAGTAATCATTGTATTATATGTATCTTTAGAAGTCTTCTCATTATACATTGCTTAAAAAAAACTTATGAATACAGCATGTACAAAGTCACAGATCACACAAATATTTTACAGGAGTACGTGCGGTAGACTTACAAATATTTTAGTTTCTCTTAGTTTATGTCTAATGGTTTGCTTATCATCGTATAAATAATTTTGAAGTAGACAAACAAATCAAAATAAACTTTCACCAGTTATCGAAAAATGTGTGGCATAATCGATCATGAACAGAGGATGAGGGAAAAGCATTGTAATTGTATCCTGTCATTCAGGAAGCCTGGGGCACTGTGGAAACACCTACTGTACTATTGTGTGTTTCTGGTGGCACGAGGCCATGTTTATCTTCCTACTGGCCATTGTGATTTCAAAGATGATAGGGGAAAAAGATCAGTCGAGTTGAGATCTGGTCTTTTTCTAAGGGAAAGGACGTTGTTTTTGTCCCCTTAAGCTGTCAGTGATACTGCTACTGGCTTTTAAAAGTGAGTGCACTTACAGTTGCTATAAGGTATTCTGCTGTTTTTTCCATTGTTATCCACAACTCTTCCCTCTTGCACAGTGGGTGTTAACTGACTTCACTGTTATTGTTGGGAGCCTGAGATATTCCCATCAGGGCCTCAGGAGCATGCCTTTGAAAATACCTTGGAACATCGCTGAAAATTGTCTCCTCAGTTGACATTTGGATGAACTTATGCAGAATATGATAACACAACTGTTACTTGCCATCAAATCCAACTGTTTAAACAGGAAGTATAGCTGCCAGCAGGAAAGCATATACACATATGCAATCGGAGATAACATTGTGAACATTAAACGTCAAGCGTTTTTAATGGATTGGAGTAGGACCCTTAATACTATCCCTGCCCACCCGTGGTTTGGTTGGTTCCACTGAGTGAAACACTTCAAGAGACCGACCCTCTTGGACCGACGTCTGGGGTAAACTTGAAGGAACTTGAGTTCATCTAGTTTACCAGGAATCAAATCTGAGCTGAGGCCACAAAGGGAGACTTGAGTTCCTATCGTCTTTGGTCATAATTATACCCTATTATAATGTTTTGCTGTCCATGCATGAGAAAAGATTCCGGAAATGTTTGAACTAAATTAAGGGAGTGCTGGGAAAACTGTGGGAATGTGCCGTCTAACTTTCCATTTCCCATTTATCACGTAGAGATGCAAATGCTTCACTGAAATCTATTCCCAAGTGCAGCCTCCCTGCTCTAACCGCACTGACTCCTACGTTCAGGTCCTCATCCCTCGGACCAGTATGGCACCAGGGCCTCCTTTGATCTGTCTGCCAACATTGACACTTCCTGCTGGAGCGCCACAGTCAGCAGTCCCCCCGGGAACATGGTGGCCCTGACCATCTGCTCTCCCCCAGATGCACCTATCGGCCGCTACACCCTGACACTGGGTCGATCGGGGCAGTTTGAGTTTATCCTGCTCTTTAACCCTTGGTGTCCAGGTGGGTAAACAGGCCATATGTCAAGCTGTCAACCTGTGGATCCTGTGCAGCATTCTTAGGCTATGGAATGTTTGGATGGAATGTTTGGATGATTAGGTTTCATACCAAAGTGGGATTATGACAGGAGCTCTTGAGTAACAGGAGCAGGGGTGTTTTAGCTGCGGTAGTGGTATCGTATAAGATGTACTAATAAATAGTTTAAGTTTAAGGTTAGGATTATCAAGGAAAATTTAACCCTAAAACACCTTAACACTGTTAAAAATAGGGAGTGGTGACTTACACTGTATTTCCGATGCTATTTTTTTATCGTTTTAGTATATAATTCCATTTTCTACTGGTAAAATTGCCATACACAAGGCATATGTACAGTGGAGCTCAGTGGGGAAAGAAGTTTGCTCTTCCTCTTCTGTGCTGTGTTTGTTTAACATTACTGCAAATGGACGAGTCTTCAAAGAAGCCCTTGTTCATTTATGTTTAGAGGCTGACACTGAAACTTGGCAACTAATATTTCTTTTTCAGATTGTTGAATTTTTTTCTTCTATTAAATAAACACCATTGTAGCTGTGCTATAATATTGCACCAGAAATGCAATATAAATCACCAGTCCAGTCCAATGGCAAGAATTGAGTGAGTGAGTCAGTGAGTGAGTTCATATTTCATTCAGATGTGATGAATTGACTCCAGAACCTTCAGGATATTATCTGCAAATGAAAATATTTGTGTTTTTTGATAGTTTCCAGGCAATAATGACCTGTACTTGCCAGCCTTATTCGATTGAGAAGGTGTTTAATTGTTGTATTGTTTTGCAATGTCACTTGGCAACAGGGGATGCGGTGTATATGGATAATGAGGAGAATCTGAAGGAGTATGTGTTGTCTCAGGATGGAATCATTTTTCGAGGAAGTTACAAATATCCCATACCTACACCATGGAACTTTGGCCAGGTACCAACACCAACAGTGACGCTATCAGCCAGTGTTGAAAAGATATGTTCCTACAGGAGAGCCAGCAATATGCCAAAGTGATGAGGAGTTTGAATGAAGCTGATTGTGATAAGGGCAGAATAAATCCTTACTAAGAGATTTATGTTGTGTTACATAATTGCAAATGCAGTAATTACTCAACAATGGTCACTAAATTAAGATCATGACATTTATATCTCACAGTGATTTGCCAGGCTTTGATAAAGTGGCAGATGTGTTCACATCTTCAAGCCAGAATGCCTTTTCTTTGAAATCTGATACGGTCTGATTAGCTTGGTATTACTAGTGCATGAGTAAGTACTGATCATGAACAGTGCGACAGAATTAAAAATCAAATTAGTTACGTGTTTGCACAGATATACAGCAGTGCTTTAAATTATACATAATTCCACAGATGGTTAGTGAATGTCGTCTGTTGATTTACGTGGCTTTGTTTATCTGTGCAGTTTGAAACTGGAATCCTGGATGCCTGTTTGAGAATCCTGGATATGAATCCTAAATGTCTGCGTAATCCCGGTAAAGACTGCTCGGGGAGGAGGAATCCAGTCTATGTGTCCAGAGTGTTGAGCGCCATGGTATGGCAAACTGATTTTTACATTTCCATGTACCGTTCTGTATGGAGGAGACACTTGCAGCAGCAACTTTTTAATTTTCATAGATTATTTAGATTCAACTTCAAGCTGAGCTCCTCCTCCTTTGCTCTTTAGGTGAACTGTAATGATGACAAAGGGGTGTTGCTGGGAAGATGGACGGATGACTATGAAGGAGGTGTGAGCCCTATGTCCTGGAAGGGCAGCGTGGAGATCCTGCAGAACTGGGACACTAATGCCTGTCAGCCGGTACGCTACGGACAGTGCTGGGTGTTTGCTGCAGTGGCCTGCTCAGGTAAGATACAGCAGAGTGGAGCTTGGTGGTCTATCACTCCAAAACACATTTGGTTTATCTCTAACGGGCACAACACAACGCCAAAGATGTTAACAGAAAGTTAAAAGCAGAGAATTGTTTCTTCTGCCCTGTTAGTTTCCAGAGCCCTTGGGATCCCCTGTCGAGTCGTCACCAACTATCTGTCAGCCCACGACACCAACAGCAACCTGGTGATTGAGCGCTACATTGATGAGGATGGACAGCCCATAAGATCCAATGACATGATCTGGTTAGAAGTCTTATGTAATCCCACATCAATAAACTGGATTGGGTAGTAACAGAATATATCACATCACATCACATCTAAATACAAAATAAATAATATAAGAAGGCCATTTAAGTAGTGGCAGTTGCCCTTCAAATATGAGTACAAATGGAAATTTGTGTTTTTATTTAAACCTGAAATGAATTACCAGAACTTAACAGTTGGTCACCTTTTTTCGGATCTGTACCTTTATGTTTCAAATATTGTAATTATATCTAATAAGATATATTTAATTGAGGTACATCTAATCAGATATGCTACCCAATGTTTGGTTTGGACACTTTGGATTACATTACTGATTATAATTTCTTTAGGTAACTAGTAACTGTAATGGAATATGTTCTTAAAGTAATTTAGCTAACCCCACTAGCAGAGATTTATACAACTTGTCTCCTAGAGGTTGACTCAGCTGCACTTCAGTTTTAGTGATATAATGGTCAGATAAAGTCCAATTTTGCTACCAAGTATTAAATTTAGAAGAGTGTCTTTAAGCACCAAATCAGAAATTAGATCAGGTTTATGAATTGAGCTGATGGTTTATAGTTTGTGTCTGTAGGAATTATCACTGCTGGGTGGAGAGCTGGATGACCAGGCCTGACCTCAAATCAGATTTTGATGGCTGGCAGGCCAGTGACCCTACACCACAGGAGAAAAGTGAAGGTATCTAACAGTGTATACCAATGAAGCCTTTTGGATCAAGAGATATCTCAACCAAGGAGGATCCACCATTTCAGTTTTTGCATCTTGTTCTTCTCTCAGGAGTGTACTGCTGCGGCCCCGTCCCTCTCAAGGCCATCAAGGAGGGCGAGCTCATGTTCAAATACGATGCCCCATTCGTCTTCGCCGAGGTCAATGCCGATGTCATCACCTTCATGAGGAAAAAAGATGGCAACACGGAAAAAGTCACTGCCCCCACACTGGTGGGCCAGAAGATCAGTACAAAGAGTGTTGGCAGCGATAAAAGAGAGGACATCACTCATCTCTACAAGTACCCTGAAGGTAGAGAGCAAAGCACAGCCAAAGCTAACATCAGCACATTAAAAACTATGGTGTGATGTAAACCATAATGCTGTTTGATTTATTACAGTTTTACAATTGATTCTGATAAGTAATTATTATTTTATAATTATTAGTGTTTTTGAGGATAAAGCAGGATAAAGCAGTGTCAAGAGGCAAAGAAACAAAGTTTAGTTAGATATATCACTGCAACACACCATGATAAAACATATCCTTAACAGTATACGGACTTCCTCTGCATACCAACAGGACACGCGAAGTTCACTTTGATAGTTAATACATTATTTATCAGTATTTGTTCTAGTCTTCATGTACATAAGGTTAACCTACACATTTTTTGTTGAAGGTCCAATAAATAACCATTTACTTATATAATTTATTTGTAATGTTGAATCATGTTGTTTTGTACAAATTGCTTGTTTGGGCTGGCAATGAGATTTCTATTGTTTACTGCTCTCCTATTTAGTGTAATTTATTATAGCTACTGTAAATGTTTGCTTCAAATAGTGATTTAGTGTCCTTACTGCCAGGCTCTGCTGAGGAACGGGAGGCTTTCAAGAAGGCCAACCACCAAAACAAGCTGCTCCAGCAGCAGGATAACCAAGGCCTGCACCTCACTATCAGTGTTACATCAGAGATGAGGAAGGGCTGCGACTTTGATGTGTTTGCTGTGGTTACCAACAACACGTCCAGTGAGAAGAAGTGCCGTTTAGTGTTTGGGTCCAGATCCGTGTCCTACAATGGAATCCTGGGACAGAACTGTGGCTTCAAAGATCTGCTCAACGTTGAACTCCAACCAGGAGCAGGTGAGCGCAGGCCAAGTTGCTGTTTGTTATTCACATAAACTTGTTTTATAGACTTGACTTTGCAGTGTGAGTGCTGTATGAAATCCCTAGTGTCATATGTATTGTTCCAGAGAGGCGGGTTCCACTTAGACTGAACTATTCCAAGTATGGTGGCACACTCACTGAGGACAACCTGATACGTCTGGCAGCTCTGCTGATTGACTACGCCACCAGAGACGCCACACTGGCAGTGAGAAACATCGTGCTGGAGAACCCTGAAATCAAAGTCAGAGTGAGTACAATGACCTGCAATGACACAGACAATCTGTATGACCCAGTTTGGCCATCTTGTAATTCAAGGGAATGGCCATGAATGATGGCAAACAATTACAAATATAATGTCCAGTTTGATGCTGTGCAGTGTTAAACAGAACTCCTCATAGCAGACACCTTCATGCCAGCACAAATAAGCCTTCAAAATAGATCAGAAATATTGATAGTGAAAAAAATAAATAAGTCTAGTGAACCGTTGAAGCCATGCCTGTGGCCAAGTTTTTCTTACAGTCTGGTGCTAATCTGAAAAACTCTTCTAGGTCAATTTCACGTAATATTACTCTAAGCATGAAGCATTTGCAGAAAAACTCTACCCTACTACCGCTACTGTGGTCAGGAGTCATCTGATTCTGTGTGATACTCTAAATCCAGACAATGTCAGAATATCATAACTGCTAGGCATGTTTCTTATACCAGAGTGATAAGATGGTATCAGAAGAGAACGTTGTACCCACAGTTAGGCTTATGTCAGCTAACTTCTAGAGGTGGCTGTGTTCTGCAGATCCTCGGTGAACCAAAGGAGAATCGAAAGCTGGCTGCAGAAATCACCCTGCAGAATCCTCTACCGGAGCCGCTGGAGAACTGCTGCTTCAGCATCGAGGGGGCCAACCTCACTGGGGGACACGTACTCTCTGAGAGGTGGGGTGACTGCTTAATTATCCAACTATAAACCATTTTAAAATCCATCCTTCACTGAGATTTACACATCCTCGCAGAGAGCAGCAAATTGTCGATCATAAATTAGAAGTCGTTACCAACCAATTCACCCAGAGACGGTTTGAACAAAGCTTTGCATTTGGACAGAACAGACATGTGCCCACCAGTTTCTGATAAACAAGCAATGGTGAACAGAGGAAATATGATTGCAAACCTCTGATGAATAAACATGTTTATCTGTCAAAATATTTCATAGGCCTTAGAGCAACGGCACCTATCTTATTAAACCAACTCACTATAACAGTTTGAAAATAGATATTCTGTAGATAAAATAGACTTCTATACAATCATTCATTTTGTGTGAAGGAAATGTGTCACCCCTATTAGACTTCAAAGCTCTGAGATGTGCATTTTGGTTTATGATATATTGTCGTAGTCTTCATGCACCATATAATTCAGTTTTCAGTAACAGTTCAGTAACAGTGACCAGTGAGGAAATACTTAAATCTACTTCAGTGAGTAAAATCATGGAGTGGTCTGTGGCTTCTGTGTTACATTTCTGACTCCATGACTGATAATAAAATGAACAAGTGCATTTTTTGATATTATAGTCAGGATATAAAGTGTTAGGCCAAAGCTATACAGTAGTGCATCAAAAGGAAATTAAACTTCACCTCACTTCACTTGCTGCTGAACAGTTTATACATTGCAGTCACAATTCTCTCCATAAATGGTCATAACTGTTATGTAAGCCCTAATAAGCAGTATTAAATATTATAAATATTTATCTAGTCAGAGGAGCATGATAAAGTGGTCATAGTGTGTGGTGCTGTCGTGATATTTAAATATTTATCCTCAGGTTGGGCTCCACCGTGGGACCTGGGGAAAATGCCAAGGCAAAAATCTACTTCACACCCACCCGCTCTGGACTCAGAAAACTGGTGGTCGACTTCAACAGCACCAAGCTGTGTCACGTCAAGGGCTACAGAAATGTCATCATTGGCAAATAGAGCATCCCAAGCTTTAACCTTCAATCGAGAGCAGGATGCAGCTTGTGCAAACTGAGATCTTCACTCTTTGAAATTGTTTAAGTGATCTACACATTAACAAAGGCACCAGTTTTTGGGATGTTTTTTGCACATTATTTTGATATATAAAACATTGCTGTTCAGACACATTTGGAGCTCAGTGTATATTGCTGATTGGAAACATTTTTATTATCAGAGCCACAATTATTTTAATGTGACCTGGACAAGTGAATTTTTATGCTCATGAAGACAAACAAAACCCATGCATGCAAAACCATTCAACAGAATATGTGACATGGATTCTTCTCAGCGTCTGAACTGATGAATTAGTATTTTAAGTACTATGTACTATTTTATAATTGTAAGTGCTGAAAATTAAAGGAGTCTTTACTCAACCATTAAGGCTGTCTGTTATCTTTGGAGGTCATAAATTCAACCTTGACACTGACATGTAACATTTGACTTGTTTCAGTACCATCTGCCTGACATTTTCCTAATTCTATGAGGTACATTTGAACTGTAATAATATTGCAACTCCCAACCAAGGTACTAAACCAGAAGCAATGTATGGGCTAACTGAAATAATTCCTTTTGTACATCAAGTATTATAGGAATAGAAAATTGATATAAAAAATTACAAATATGGTAAACAGTTTAAGAGGAAACTGGTGTTTTTACCTGCAATATATTTCTATTCACTGGAACAGTTTAGAAAACAATGTGCCTTGATGTCTTGTGCCCAGTCTGTACAAAATCTATTTCTATATTCTATTAAATATTATTATATTCTATATAATAATCTATATTTTCCAACATAATTTAAATCAGAAACACTGGTGCTTGTTTGTTTATAATCCTGAAATAAATAAAATGGAACTTGAGCATCATTTTTTTTCACCCCTCAGTTCCTGTTTTAATTGTGAATAAGAACCATTGAAGAGTCAGATAAAAATCATATCTTTTCTCCTCCAGTTGCAGTGGT
>OMKZ01027907.1:21165-42451 GCA_900302535.1 Neoniphon sammara
ATTTCCTGTTAATACTGTTAGAATATTATTTTTTCCCTCTGCCATCAAATGTTGACAAATTAAACCCTTGTGTTAATGTCTACACTATACCACATATTTATTTATTGATGTTAAAATTCCTATATATAATATATGTTTATTGAATAATTTATGGTCATCTCCATTGTAATAGCATGGCATGAAATTTAATTTAGCAGAAGTTGAGTTTATCAGTTGATAATTGTATTAGAACCGGCATGTTTTGTAATCTCACCGTTTCTCATTGATGTGCCTCCTTGGGAAGATCTTTTATCTTCTCAAACTCCAGAGGGAAAAACACACTAGAAAATTAACCATGAGACTGTGTAACATACACATAAATGAAGGAAATATAAAACCATATATTAAGCAGCAGTACACACAACATGTTTCAGGATTAAGCCATTTATTGCAGTGACACAGAATACGGGAATGTGGATAACAACGAAGGGTGCTGCATAACAACATAAGTAGTTACCTCATATTACTTTTGTCATTCCTGTTGTGCAATTTGGCTCTATGTACCCGCCCTCCTTTATCTCCCAAGCCAATTCCAGCTTTATGCTCACAGCTGCAATATTCTCATCCTTTTACTGAGAACTGCACCCTGATAAAAACCCTGTTATCATCATTCCCCTAAAACTGTTGAAAATGGGGGTCAGGAGAAGTCCAGAATAGGAGGCTGATTATTTGACTTTTGGATTTTAACCAAGTTTGAAATCAAACTTTAAATTGGCCTACTGTATTTTCAGATGCCTGTATTTAATCATCTACCAACCATTTATAAATAAACGGATCTGTAATAAAAAAAAAAAAAAAGGAGTGGCTACAAGTGAACTGTTTACATGAGGTGATAACGTGCTTGCTTTCTAGAACACAAAGGAGCATGTCTGTGATATAGTTTTTTTTTTTTGCTGATATTACGATTATCTCCTGACACAAACCATTTCAAGCTATTAATCTGGTAGTAAGTAGTGCTGATATTGCAGGTTCCAAGTGCGACAACAGTTCAAATGTGTCATATAAATGTGCCCTGAGAAAGTTGTGTTATTAAGTCCCCTACCTCTGAAACTACTTGCATGACCCCATTCATGTTGCATTGTCACTCACATTTGGAGGAGGCTGGATTATCAGCAGTTAAGCCTGACTTGGCACTCATTTTTTCTTCTTATGCAGAATTATCAAAACTAACCTCATCAGTATTTTTACAGTTCAGTCTCTTGATATGCCTGAAAGGAATGCTGCAATTAGTGAGGAGCAAGGCAACATCAACAAATAAATAGAAATAATGCCACAGTACACACATTAATATTGCAAGAAGTGTCACGGCTATCTAAGGAAATTCCTCAACCAAATGTTCACATCCACCATTTTGGAAACGTTAATTGCACCTGAGCATCCCAAGGGTCCATTACTTATGAATGAGGATCTCTCTGTGTGACTAGTTCCTTTTTATATAGTCAAACCTGCAAGTCATATATTTTCTGCCAAAGCCTAAACTAGCTGTGCATGAGCAGCACGTATACAGCAGTTTGACTGCAGTGTTCATTGTGTGGTGAGTTAAGAGGCATATAATCAAATTCTCTATAATTTGAGGGTGCAAGGTGGGCTCATAAGATCAATACATGTAATATATTCATCTGTGTGTGTATGTATGTGTGTAAAATGTCTGCCCCAGCGGAAAGTTCATTAGAATGAGATTAATGTAAGTTGGAGAAAACAAGGAGGAATACATGGTTAAAGCAATGTAAGGATCCATATATGCAGTAATGCCTATTCAAACTTGGCAAATTCAGTGTTTGATGTCATTTTAGCCTGGTTTATCTTATATGTTGTAGCTATTGGTCAACCAATAGACTTTGACAATCCTAAAATGGTAGGATGGATAAATTCATCTTAGATAACCTTGCTGGAAAGGTTCACACCCAACTCACTGTGGTGGAATGCAGGGATTATACAATGAATAAATGCATCGAAGTTGCCAGCTGGATTATTGCAGTTTATTCTATATATCCATTTTATCACAAATGATGAAATAGTTTGCAGTGGTGCCATCCCTTGATGGCAGTAGTGCAAACTAACAGGGCCCCTCAGGTTAGGAATGAGAACCTCTGACATAGAGTTTTGATTGAAAGTGAATGAGCCGGTGAAAGATGGCAAAGGTGAGTGGAAAAGCTGCTAAGCGGATTTTCTAGGGATAAGACGGTAGTTTCTGGTTCAGAATCGACAAGACTATAAAGATTAAAGATTCCAAATGCTTATGAATCTGCGACGTCTTTGAGTTTTGAGTGTTATTCGCCTTTAAAACGAAACCTCCGCCCACTCAGACACACGCATGCGCAGTCGGGGTTTGCATCATGTGACTTTATAGTCCCATTCCATTTACAACTGCCGTGCCCGGTAAGTTCCTGCTGTTGATGGAGCTTGAGGTTTGTCCTAACTTCTGGCGTCGACAGCTTACTAAAAGACTGCGGACGATGAATTGTAAAAGTAACCCGTCCTTTAGATTGATCAGTTCACCCCGGCGCTCACAGAAAGTTTGGTAATTTTGGTTTACGTTGATACAACCAGGCCATCAACGCGCCGTCGTTGTGTCCTTTTTGGGGCAGCCAGCAGGGAACCGTCCAGTTCACTGTTATGTCAAACTTCTGCTCTATACGGCTGCTTGTAGAGCCAACATTTCTGAAAGATATTAAGGGAACAAGAAACCAAGTTGTCTCGAGTCGCCCCAAACAGACGGCTCTTTCTTCTATTTGTCATAAACATGCAATACATTCTACGAGTTCATAAAGCTTTGTCAGTAAACACAGATGTGGTAAATTTAAGCTATTACACAGCTGTTTAGTTATATCTAGCTAATATACAGATGATGAGTGTCACATCATAACCACATTTTTAATATTGTAATGGCTAACAGTTCATACGTAATCTGTACAACAGAAATAACCTGCTGGCGTAATATACAGATTGAGGTCAACATCCAAAGTGAGATTTATGCAGTCCAGTCTTATAGTGTGTTGACTGTGTTTTATTGATGGTGCTTTTCTCAGTTCAGCATTCCTTGTTTATGATTGCCCAGCCGGTCACTCATTTACATGTAGACCCCTAATAATCATGCAAAACTATGTTGTTTCAGCAAGTGTAATTGGAAACATTTTATTGGTGTTTATCCACGACTGTCATAACACTTGCTACGATAGATTTTGCTTTTCTTTTTGCTTTGGAAAGACCAAGGTTGGGAAATAAAGGCCAAGCGCTTGCATTCATCTGGCCTGGCTCAAGTTTCAAACTCAGTGGATATAAATGATTATAAATAGTCAAGAACAGGTTCTGTACAGTCTAATGGCACTGTGTTCATCTACTTTACATAGAGCTATTTAATTATTTAATTTGGGTGTGATTTCGGTTCTTTGACTGAGGCCAGTTAAACATAAAGACAAGCTGTTAAAAAAACTGATTGAGGACCCAGAAGTACCTCATTCCATCTAAATCGTTTGCAGAGAATTATGGGAGTTTTCACACGTTTACATTTATTATTAACTAGGTACTCCTCAATACAGAACAGACCTGATTTGTTGAAAATTGTTTTTACAACATTGTAATGACATTTGATAGCACTCAGATATAATGGAGTGAAGTGTGACTGATTGACCTGAATTTGAGTTTTGAAGACGGCACTGCTGCCACGACCATGTTGTGGTAAAAATACATAAACTTTGAAGGTAATTTGCCGGGCTGCTACTGTGGTATTTTCACTGAAAGTCGGTACCTGTTAGAGAGAATTTAGTTACATTTCTCTCCATCTCTGTAAACAAGCAGTCAGTGATTGGATAAAAACGAGTTTGCCAATATAAAAATATAACATTATGCCAGTGTTGACTGAAAGATTTAATAAATTTTGTTATCTTCCTGAGTCACTGGAAGAGGTCATGTTTTGTAGTAGTGTTGTAGAAAATCTCTGTTATTCCATGAGGGTAAAGCCCCAGCATGACCTAGATCATCACTTGTGTTTACAGACTGCACACAGCCCATCACAATGAGTATTTCACCACCGCTCGTGCATGTGGAGAACAATGAGAGGTTTCAGGGCTTGGTCTTAGTATTGTTAAATGTAAAATGTACATAATACAGTCCTCAAATATTAGTATATATCTAATTTTTTTTTCCTGCGATTGATGCCATGTAAGCAGCTCAGATAGACACCGTACAGACGGGTGGATTACATCAAATCAGAAATTGCATGGTGTAAGCTTAGTTGTTTTTTAATCAATGTTATTGTAACTCTTCCTGTCATACCACAGGGGGTCCAGTGGGGAGGATGAGCAGGGGCAGTGGAACGAGGCGGAAAGTAAGCCGGCAGCTCAGCGACATGGTGACCTCTGACCCTGAAATACTTGCTGAGATTAAAGATCTCTTCAGTAAGGTCAGAACTTACACCAAACCGTCCAATGGGGAGTGGTGTATCCCTGACCCAAATGTCGCTCTCAGACACCACCCACAGGAACACTGCCGGCTCCAGGCCCTGAAGGCATCGCTGAACGCTGTGAAGAACCAGCTGAGCGACAAAGATGTGGAGGTCTGGCATCAGCACACCAACTCCACTAATCGCGCGGGGAAGGTCATTGCTGCCGTGCGCTCCACTGCCAACGCGGAGATCTGCACTCAGGCCTGGTGCAAGTTCTATGAGATCCTGGGGACGTTTAACCTCCTTCCAGAGGAGGCACTCCAGAACGGAGAGCTGAACACGGTTCACCTGTGTGAAGCCCCGGGGGCCTTTATAACCGCTCTAAACCACTACATCAAAACAAGAGAGCACACACGATACTGTGACTGGAGTTGGACTGCCAACACTCTCAATCCCTACCACGAGGCCAACGGGGGCAACACAACCATCGCAGATGATCGTCTGATTGCTAACACTTTACCTTGGTGGTTCTTCGGCTCAGATAACACAGGAAACATCATGAGCCAAAAACACCTGCTGGAACTGCAGGTGTTTGTGAGCACCGCGCGCACAGTTGGTATGGTGACGGCAGACGGGAGTTTTGACTGCCAGGAGAACCCCGATGAGCAGGAGGCTTTGGTGGCATCGCTGCACTACTGCGAGGCCACGGCCGCACTGCTGCTACTGAGCCCTGGCGGTTCCTTCGTACTAAAAATGTTCACCATGTACGAGCACTCCTCCGTCTGCTTACTCTACCTGCTGAACTGCTGCTTCCGCTCTGTCAATGTCTTCAAACCCGCCACCAGCAAGGCAGGGAATTCTGAAGTGTATGTCGTGTGCTTGAACTACGACGGCAAGGAAGCTGTCAGACCTCTTCTCTCCAAGCTGATTCGTAACTATGGGCCGCATCTGGCTGACCGAGAGGCACTTTTCCCAAACTCTATAATCCCGCCATCATTTCTGGAACAGCATGAAGAGGTGTGCTCCTACTTTTACACACTGCAGACAGAGACGATCACAGAGAACCTGCGACTGTTTGAAGATATGAGCGCCGAGCAGAGGCAGCGGCTCGACTACATCAGGGATTACACAGTCCAGGAATACCTGCAGCGTTTCCAGGTAGGAATGGCCAGCATGTGGGCAGGTCATGAAAATGCCATAAATCACATTATTCAATGAAACTGTGAAAACTGCTCAACATAACATGTTATATTTTAAATTTAGTTTTAGAAATCTTAAGAATTTTGCACTATTTTTCCTTTGTACCTCTGTAAAACCTACAGAGCCTTCAGAAAGTGTTCCCTGACTTTTTCTGCATTTTGTGGAATTGGAGCTTGAATCCAAAATGAAATCAAATTTTCTGCACAAAATATCCCATTGTGATAGTGAAAACACTTTTAAAAAACTTTTAGAAGTTTTACAAATATGGTGAAAATTAAATAATGAAACGTCCAATTGAAATCAGCATTCAGCCCCCTGAACTAATACTCTGTAGAAGCATCTTAGGCAGCTACAGCTTTGAGTCTTCCTCGATAACGTCTGTATTAACTTGGCTCATCTGGATTTTGGGATTTTCTCCCGTTCTTCCTTGGTGTCCAACTTGTCCAATCAAGTTGTAGAGACATCTGAGGGACATAAAGAGGTATTTGGATGCTGCTTAACTTGGAATGTCACTGCCAAGGACTTCAGTACTTAATAATTCAGTAACAAAAAAAAAAATCCTGATTGAATCCATTTTGAATTCAGGCTGTAACACCATAAAATTCAGAAAAAGCCAGTGGGGTTAAGTATCCCATCTCTGTGCTTAGGTGAGCTGCCTTCAACGGGCCCGATGGGTGTCTCGTAACACAGTGAACCCTGCCTGCTGCAGCGTCTCAGCAGGGCGGCCTCTGGGACAGAGGAAGCAAATGGGCTCCTTCAACGAGCGGAGGGAGTTGAAGACCCTGAGCTGGAGGGCGCGTGTTGAGAGGGGTTGCCATGCTACATGGGTACAGAGACACTGCACTGAGGCCAGTGGGACAGGCTGTGTACTGGAGGGGCCGCCGGCGGAGTGTCACACAGACTCCTGGTACATCATTGTGGGGCCTGCGCTCCCTACAGTGAGAAACTCTCCGTTCTGTGAAGGAGGTTTGTTGAACCATCTGAACGAAGCCCTGGTGCAGACGGCCGAGGGTTCAGCAGTAGCGTGGGCTCGTGTACCTCGCTGTGACTCTTGCCATGTGGTTTGTGCCACTTCCATTTTGTCAGAGGTGGCAGCTCTGTGCAGCAGCACAGCCCCCAGCCTTAATGGTGGGAACGAAATCAAGCGGCAGTGTCTGGTCTTTGGCAGCTGGTCGGTGTGGGGTGCCTGCCAGAGCCAAATTGGGGATTTAGTTATAAAGCTTTCGGCGGAGCCCTCATCTCCAAGGGACGGCTGCATCACTCTGCACGACGGGGAGCCGCTGTACCAGCAGGAGCTCTTGGGCTGCGTTGTGTTTTCCCTGCAGAACCTGAACACGGGGGACGCTCTGCTGCTGCCTCTCTTCTCCTCCCTCACCCGTGTCACGGCAGCGGTTGTCCTCTGCCTGCATCTGTCTTTTCGCTCAGTCACGTTCAGGTGTCCGCCCCCCTCTGGTGTGGTTGGGGCCGTGCTCATGTGTGTCGGCTTCTGCCCTGAAGCTGCTGCACAAATACTCCCTCTTCTCACTGATGTCCACAAGTGCATGAGTCAGTTAGCAAACAGGGAGGATGACACGGGCAGCAGCCAGTCCCCTGGGTGTCAGAAACAGGTGCTGCAGTTTGTTCCCATGGAGGAAATCCTCACAGGAGGACTGACTGAGTTCCTGTGGGCCATGAACTCTGAAATTATCCAGCAAAAGCTGCACTTGCTCATGCAAGTTTAGTGCAGTTTACTGAGTGCCTGAGGGATTCATGTTTGTCGTTAATTTCTTACACATGAAAGTTGTACCAGTCTCAAGATTTTCTGATGAATAAGCACACTGTTCAGCTACATGCGCCTCATTTTTCAAAGTTATGGTCATTCGCTCATTATCTCATGTTGAAATTAAATCTCATGATGTTGGACATCTGCCTTTTAAGCTCTCTAGCTAAGATGGGTTAAGGTAAATTACTCTTTCTTCTGTAAAGACTATTCTGTGTTTGCAGTGTGTTTTTATTCAACCTTGAATTTGTCTATACAGTTTGTAATGATGTTTTGGAGAGATGTCTAAGAGGTTTTTCTAGGAGTTATTGTAATGGAATATGAGGAAATGAAATAACCAAATAATGGAAAACAATATAAAAGCAAACTTTCATGGGCCAGTGATAACCTTTCTAATTTTTGTATTAACACACTACTGGAAATTGTAAAACAATTTTAACCATAATGCAGGGTACAAACAGCAGAATGTGATGTGAAACAAAATGCATAGATGCAGTATTTACCTTTCTGACAGTGTTTAATAATTGAGTGACCACACCTTTCAGTCCAACAAAGCAGGTGTAGTATAATGGTTTGTCCATTCATCAGGACAGGGCCACCAGATCTAGGTGCCTTTTTCAGGAGCACAGGCACCAGGCTTTATTCAAAACAAATGCAAATGCTCCTCCCAAGGTGCCATGAAGCATAACCTTAACTTTACTTGATAGCTCTCAATGTCATTTAAGTCCAAGTAACATCTTTAATGTTACATAGGGAAGACTGTAATTACATGACATTTGTAATGTTATGTAGTTAAAGTCCCAACCATAATGTTGAATTTGTACTGCATACAAAACATATTGGCAGCCTGCAGAGCAGCACTGCCTGGTCATCAGGACATTTTGCTTTGCATTAAACAAAGAGCTTCCAGTATTTTTACTCAGCCCTGATCAACAGAGATCAGTCATCAATATTTTAAGTTGAAGGAACATTATTCCAAACATTAGCACCATACCATTTGTCAGTCAGGCAGTCGGTGTTGAAATCCATCTCAGAGATATTTACCTTGCAGTGCCTCTTTAACAACGCTTGAGTTCATTAAAGGATGTTGGGCATGGTGCTGTCTCAGTATCAGCTGGGTTTGAGCATCTTGTAGCCTATAACCTACTTGCTATTCAACTCGTGACAATTAATAATTAATTATGTTGTCTCCTAGAATGGGGAACAACTTTTCTATATATATATATATGCTCTAAATTTTTTTTATGCTGCATTTTCTCTACAAGTAAGGAATCATTGAGAATGGAAATATGTTTCTATGCATTATGCTCCCCCCAAAAACATACCATGTGCATATTATTTTTCATTTTCAATTTCATTTTTTTTTACATTTGTAATATGAATGAAACTGAAGTGTTTATTTTCTTAAAAAAACAATAAAAATGTCCACTGACAGATGTCATAAAGCATTTAATTTTAGTTTCCCTGAGATAGACAGAATGCTGAGTGTTGTTTTCTTTTCACTACTTATATATGCTGTCTAAAACAGCTGTGTGTGAAAACTAAGACATTTTCATTAGTAGAAACTATCAGAGAAAGACTGGTCTTCATAGAAAGCCTCAACTTCATGTTTAGTTTATTAACTCAGGGGCTCAGTGACACAAGCACAAACTGCTGAAATCAAATTAAGAACAAATATGCAATGGCTCACTTTAGCTCCATATGGAATTATGTATTTGTGAGATTGAGTATCATCAGAAAACATGAGTTACAGCTTGTAAATGTTTTTCATAATGGAACCTGTCTCATTTCATTTCGGCTTTTCACTTTTTAGCGTTACATTTATACGTCCATTTGGTTTGACTAGTAAACTGTCAGCATCCACTGATCTGATGATTATGTACCAGTGCTGTTTTCTTCCTCTGCTTGTGCCCATTTCAAAATTAGTTAAACTAAATAAATAAATAAAAAT
Source organism: Neoniphon sammara (assembly GCA_900302535.1). Classification (NCBI taxonomy): domain Eukaryota; kingdom Metazoa; phylum Chordata; class Actinopteri; order Holocentriformes; family Holocentridae; genus Neoniphon; species Neoniphon sammara. The sequence goes on from OMKZ01027907.1 coordinate 30,499, forward strand.
AAAAATCATTAACTCCTAATGCGCATGATTTACGGAAGCACGAACCTGCACAGCTTCATTAAGATGAATTACATGGGTGGGCATTTGACCAATAGTGATCACTTGTTCATAGCCTAGCAAGTTAAAACAAGCAAGGAGATGCAAGTTAAAACATGCAAGTAGATTGCAAAGCCAAATAAAAGCCTGTTTATAACTCATGATCCCCAGCTCAGTTGTTGGTGGTGGGACTGTTCATCTTCTCATGTGTAGCTGCTAGTTCTGTGTGCCAAACTGAAAAGGTTTGTACAAAAGTGAAATATTCCTTTGGGATGCACCACAAAGACCACAGACATATAACACAGTGTGTTAACACAAGAGAGGGAGGTGGATGCAGCGCATTAGGTGCAGGGAGATGACTGCGTGTGTCCCTGTGTGATTGTATTAGTTGTAGCCCAGTGCTGTTGCGTCCAAACTTACTGATGTGGACTGTGTGTGTAAACAAAAAAAGTATGTGTGTGTTTATATGCACGGATGCTTGGGATTTGTTAGAGTAGGTCTGTATGAGATTGTGTTCATTGGGGAAAATGATGTAACATCATATATTACAAGTTTTTTTTGTTTGTTTTTGTTTTTTGTTTAGATGATATTACCCCTGATATCCTTTTCATTTTTATGCCATGATCTCCCAAAGATTTGTTTTTCTTGGCCTGTCTTCTGCCATCTTATCTGCTTTCCATATTAGGCTTTGTTGGGCATGATTTAATGGATTGTTCGTGTCGAATGATTTTCGGTCAGAAGCCTGCAGACAGAGCTGAGGCTTTCACTTCGATTACCCAAAATTTCTCACCGTCTGAATACGGAGAGGGAGACACAGATATGGAGTGGGGTTTGCTGAAGCATTAAAGTGGGGAAGTCGGCTCATTTATGTAATCTCTGTTCACATAGCATCTCCTGCGGCAAACCTATGACTCTAACACCTATTAATGAAGAGGAAGAGCTCACCAGATGGCTGGATGAAGAAAGGAGGAAACAATCCTGCCTGCAGCAGGTTCACTCTGATGTCACAGACAGCACTAACTGTAATTAATTGTAATTACCAGAACTAAATGTAATACTGACACTAAAAGTAACTATGAAAAGACAACATGTTTTCCCAAAGTATGATAGAAATGAGAACTGAAAAGAATCTATAATATGCTTCCAAAACTGATATAAAGAATTCACTACTTTCTGTTTAGTCTGTGTTCATGATAAGAATGTGAGTGTATGCATACAAGAACTGTGGAAAAACTGCACTTACCGAGCTATAACCAATAGTAGTTCCTGCCAACAATAGTTCCTACCATCTGACTTCTCCTGGAATGACTCTCATTTTTTAAAATAAAAATTCAAAGACGTGTATTTCAGAGACACATGATACATTGTGTAAACAAGCTTCACAGTTGCTGTAAGGTTTACATTTTTCACTTTGATGGAGCTAGGCTAATGACTCCTGTAGACTTCAAGTCTTTATGGTAAGCTAACACAAAATGCTACCCATTGGAACCGACCCAGTGGACTTACAGATGTGAAATCGAACATCTTGTCTCAGACTGGGTAAGTTGGAAAAATTGTATTTTTCCAAAAATACTGGAATATTCCTTTAATGATTTAGAAAATTTTCTTCATGTGTGAAACTGTTGAAAGCAATAAATTATGGTCCGCTATGTTTGTATCAGGTTGTGAAAATGTCAGTGCATCAAGGGAGAAATTCAATAAAAGCAGGGTATGTGCATGTGTTCTAGTATGTGTGTGTGTGTGTGTGTGTGTGTGTGTGTGTGTGTGTGTGTGTGTGTGTGTGTGTGTGTGTGTGTGCTTGTCCACTCACGGCCTGCGCCCAGAGAGCTGCTGGACCAAGATGCAGTTGTAGAAGGTGAACTCTGTCTCTGCCACCGTCACATTCAGGAAACGCAGGGAGAGCGTCACCATCACAAAATCTGCACCAGGACAAACCAGCTGTCAGTGCCTTACAGAAACACACTACCTGAGCAGTCATTCCAAAACAAGCATTTGGTGATGACTGACAGTTTGTTTGTTTGGTTGCAGCCAAAGATGCATGACACTCATGCAAAACATACCACCAGGTGTGGTTATTGTGATAGTTTGGATAGTACAGTTTACAGTGATGGTTTGGACAGTGTTCATTTTTTACGGGACCAATAGCATGTCACTCACCATCTCCCTGGCCAATGGGAGGCAGACTGCTGGCATCAGGGGTGGAGCATATCACACCAGTGTTGGTGAGCAGAGCGGGTGTTTCTGTGTCCTGGAAGAAGCAAGAGTACGCTTCTCCTTCTGCTAGACTGGGAAGGCCAAATACTGACACTGCAACCTGAGGGAGAGACACAGAGAGTGGGATATGAACAAAGAGGAGGAGAAGGAAAAGAGTGGGAACAAAGATTTTTGACAGCAAAATATTATTTATTTATGCTCTGGAGGCAGAAATAGACCTTCACAGCAGCCATTTTGACATGAAATTGTAAGGCAAGCACAGGTATTACTAATGACATTAATTTAGGTTCTGTTCCATTTAGGTCTAACAACAGAGCCAGGGTCCTGCTATTGTTCATGCTGGCTCACTGGAAAGACTCTGCTACACGTAAATGGAACAGAGCCTTCATTAATGTCATTAATGACACCTGTGCTTGCCCTACTATTTCATGTCAAAAGGGCTGCTGTGAAAAAGGTCTATAATCTTCTTGGTTGAATTAAACCTCAGTAGGCTAATGAAGTTCTTCAGAGTGCAAGTTAGCTAAATGGAAAACTTGAACAGCGAACAACTTGGGACAAAATATAAATATAAAACATGAAGGGCAATGCTTTCTCTCGTTCACTCATTCATGACCATGGTGTTTGTTATCTTGGAGGGTCAGCAGGCTAGCTAACAAATTTTCTTATAAAGCTTTAGCTTAGTATGGCTAGGAAGGTCGGCTAGGCTAGGTAGCTACTTAGATTAGTTGGTGTAGCTTGATGGTATTTTTTCAGTTAGCAGACCTTTTTCACAGCAGCCATTTTGACGTGAAATAGTATGGTAAACACAGGTGTTACTAATGACATTAATGAAGGTTCTGTTCCATTTAGGTCTAACAGAGCCAGGGTCCTGCTATTGTTCATGCTGGCTCACTGACTCTGCTATTTACCCTTTATTTCATGTCAAAATGGCTCCTGTGAAAAAGGTCTATATCAAAAGCTAAGTTTCATAATATTAGCTAGTTTCCCTTGCCTTTTCCACCAAGCTTCAGTCTAGTGTTTTTAGCAAGAGATACAGTGGTTCTTTAGCCCCCCCCACAAGGGTTTAGCTCGACCAATGAGATTATTTCTTTTATTTATGTTTGTGGAACGAAAACTCCAATCTGTGCGGCAGAAGGAGCCAAGAAAGGCATGGTCACCATCAAAAGACTCCCCACCCCCCCATTAATTCATAAACACAGTAGATTATTATAATGCATCTGACCCATCTGTTCCCCCACATGCCCCCTTTGCATTACATCAGTTTTCTCCCCCCTGCTGATGTTGTAGAGGCTGAGGTGCTGGACACTGAGGCACTGCTGCTTCTGGTCGAAGCTCCACAACCACTGGCCCTGCAGAGAGCCTCGCTGGCACTCCCAGCGCTGGCCACACCTAAGGGACCACAGATGGGGAAAAACCGGGTGGGAGAGACCAGGACACAGAGGTTAGATAAAAAAGGACAGGAAGGAAGAAAATAATAGAGAGTGAAAATGAAAGAGCAAAATGGGGATGACTGAAAGGACAATATAAGTAAATACATTGATAAATAGCATTTTTTACAGCATGTGTAGACATTCTCTTTATATAGGAGAGGTGCTCCACAGATAATTAATACGTAGCATATATATAAGATAAAATGCATGGAGTGTACATGCTCTAAATTAACATATTTGTGTTTTCTTGGTATGCTCTGTTGGTGTTATTTTGCACACTCTGAATACATGCTATAATTTATAGAATTTCTTTGAATATGTTTTGGTATGTAATTGTTAACTGTATTGTGTTTTTTCTGTTCTTATTTATTTTACTTATTTAAATATGTTGTATCCTATTACTATTTACTACTGCAACAGCCTAATTTCCCTACAGGATTCATTTAAGTTTCATCTTATCTTTGTGTAAAGAGCTGGACAAATGACAGAAATGCATGAGAGCACTGACGTTAGCCACACACAAAGCCAGACAGACTGACTCACCGTCCTTCTAGGACACACCAGCCACAGTAGGGGTCTCTGGCAGACAGACATGACTGACAGTCCAGGTGATCTCCACACTCTGCCACCGGACGCTTCTCCACCTGAAGATCACATCATTATTACTTCTGTCTCCAGTGCGCCTCTGCCTCTGAGAAATGTCTGTATAACTAAAACTTGAGGAAGTTGCAACCAATGCTGGCAACCATATTCAAATAGTGTTCCAGATTTAATTTTGTTTTACACAAGATTACAGCTCTATATTTGGAAGTTGGACGCTGTGGCTTTGAGAAAAGCCAGACAATGCATAGCAGCTTTCCATAACCATTTATCAACTTCCAGCTTCCCACACAGACCCACTCTGTAGGGAGTGTGCCAACACAATGGAGGCCACTTTCACTGATCAATACCATTGTTATATCAGCTCCTGCTGACTGTTGTAACTCTCACCGTGGGGTTAGCGACCTTTGACCCCCACAGCCAGCTGGCTTCTCTGTTTTCTTTTATACCCTTTGACTCTTTTCTTTTATACCATTTACCTCTTTTTTGTATTTTCTTTTATCCTTTTTTTCAGAGCGAGAGACAGCTTGAGGAAGTATCACAGCCTGACAAATCAAGACACGTGATGAATTGTATAACGATGAATGACGTGTCATGTTCAGTCTTGTGTGTGGAGACATCTGGGTGAGTGGCTGAATGGGCAGAGTCATCAAAAAGACTATGGGTGTTTATATGCTTACATGTGTGCGCGCGTGTGTGTTGTGTCTTGTGTGTTCTGCATGCATCCTTGCACAAACACATCTAACATACTGCCCTGTTCACATTTACAATAAAAACACAACACACAACACAGGAATACTTCACCATTTTGGGCAAAATACCTTTTTCTGAATGACCCAGACTGAGACTAGATGTCTGATACCATTTTCACCTCTGTACGCCCACTGGTTCGGGTCCTATGGGTAGCATTTTGTGTTAGCTTAGCATAAAGACTTGAAGTCTACAGGAGTCACTAGCCTAGCGCCGTCAAAGTGAAAAAATAAACCTCACAGCAACTCTGAAGCTGCGATTACCGAACCAGTGGACGTACAGAGGTGAAAATGGTACTGAACATCTTGTCTCAGTCTGGGTAAGTTGGAAAAAGGGCATTTTGCTCAAAACGTTGGAGTATTCCTTTAATGTAGTGGAAAAAACTTACATCTGTATTTCTAAGCAAGGATAAGGATGTGAAAATCTAACTACAAACTGTTTTAATTGATCAGCTAGCAGACAAAGCCCATGAAAGATAGTTACCTTGCTGCCATAACCTGGTATTCCAGCAGCAAATGAAGGTTACCACCTAAAACTGTCCAGAAGACAGTTTTATTACATCCTGGTAGACTTACAGCAGTGTTGGTCATGATGTAGATATGTGCTCCAGTCTGGTCCAGCAGAAGGTCACTGCTAATGGGCGAGTTGGGCTGGATGGTTGTGGTCGCATACATCTCCACCTGACCATCTGGGCCCAGAAATACCTTAAGACACAGAATAACACCAGAGACCTCAGAGAATACACTGACTAAATAAAAATGACAAAATATGACAGTTCAATTCCAAAGCCTGTCAGCCAGGAAACTTATGGGTGGGGGAAGTGAACCCCCTCCTCCATGATGTTGTCCTGAAGGCCCTGAGGCTTCAATGTGTGTGTGTGTGACCCTCAGTTTAGGTAGGTTAGGGTTATGGTTGACTTCAAGGTTAGCCGATAAAATAATTTTCTTTTCTAATTATTTATTTTGCATTATTAAAAAAGGATTTATGGGTAATATTTAATCTCAACATACACACAGCATACATTTCTTGGTGTTCCTTATATGTACATCCACAAAGATGTCAAACGGTGTCAGAAATTTTTACTCTGACTGAGTTCCTTCTCATTCTGTGTGTTACAGGTCAGCATGAAAAAGAGGCCGGAGCTGAAGAAATGGACAGTGCTAATGAAGAATAATTATCTGGCTATACAGTCCAACAGACTCCAACACAAAAGCGGTGCAAGTCCAAGAGCTGGAAAAAAAAAACGGCAAAAAACAAAAAGGAATATCTTCCTCAGCTTGAAACTGGATCGCAAATCAAATCAAGCCCACGCAGGATCGCAGTAGAAGTGCCCATGAATGTGATTACCACACAGTCAAATCTAATATGAAGGACAGGGAGACACCTCTGGCTTAAGTGATTCCCAGGCCCTCAAACTCTCATGTTACCTCTTGTTAATGAGATTAGCAGAGGTCTTCATGCCTCTTTCCATAAGCCTCTCACTTGATCACCGCACAGAGAGCGGAGACTCGGCCGGCCCGTTAAGAGGGTGCACTCAACACTTAACGGCCTGGGAAGTCGCTCTGTAAGACTCGCCGGCTTCGAGAGGCGTCGAGGGTTTGTGATTCAGCATGTCATAGATACAGAGGGAGAGGCATGAGTGTGCTGTATTGGAAATGCCTTATATCACATTATGAAAATGAAATAAAGAGCAGTGGGGCTGTGCCACAATTAATATCTTAGGTTGAGATTCCAGGCATGTCGACCTAAAGCTCTGAGGTCTGTCCACTCCCACGGGTGTGTGTGAGAATGAAGGACAGAAAGACAGAGCGGCACGCACACATGCACACACACACAGGCACGGTCCAGTATCTGGATGCAGTGGAATTTGTCCTGCTGTGATGTGATAATCCAGTTATAATAGCTTACTTCAGCTGGCTGCATGAAGCGCTGCTTTGATCTGCTACCTAACAGTACTGTGTCTGGGACATGCACACGCGCACACACACACACACACACACACACACTAACAAAGAAACAGCCAAACCAACTCCAAACACCTCACAGCAGAGGTATGTCTACGATGCTGTTATCTGGATCCTTTCATGTAACTATGCGGTCCTTTATGGTATTAAAGCTATCTAGAGGTTGCTCTAAAAGCGGTGATATGGTTGTTGTTTTTTTTTAGGGCAATACAGATACGCTCCAACCAATAAAAACAAGTTGAAAGCCAGGTTCAAAGGATATTTCCTTGAGATTAAAGAAACAACAGTAAAGCACCTCCACCACTATCCTTCAGTTTCCCAGCAAACCAGCCAGGATATCACTGCCGTAAGGCTCAAAAATGCATCAAGCACTGGCCTCCAACAATCACACGCTGCAGGCTGTAGAATAAAAGGCAAAAGTATCAGACATGGGGTCATGGAGGTCTGCTAGTCTCCTGTGTATGTTGGAACAGACGCTGATGCTGGAATGACTGGAATACTTCAGGCTGCAGTCATATGCCTATAACAGTATATGGGTGCTGGCACAGACTCGGACCAAATGTCTCTGGCACTGGTAACAAATGTCTAAAGGAAGGAGGTGTGTTTGCTTTGCTTGTAATTGAGTTGGCCTAAGCCTAATAGGGAGCAAATACAAGTCAGCTTGTTCAGGTATCAAGTAGCCAGGTGAACTTTTTCAGAGGCAAAGAGAAGTCATCACTATGTAAAGTCTCCAATTCTTGTCCAGCTGTGAACACACTGATCTTTTACTGGGCACTTAACTTGTAGAGCAGGATTACATGGGATCGCTTTCTGTTTTTCCAGGGAGTTTAAAGGAATACGCCGATGTTCTGGGCAAAATACCCTTTTTATGACTTACCCAGACTGAGACAAGATGTTCGATACCATTTTCACCTCTGTACGTCCACTGGTTCTTATGGGTAGCATTTCATGTTAGCTTGGCAGAAAGACTTCTCTAAGTCTACAGGAGTCATTAGCCTAGCTCCATCAAAGTGAAAAAAAAAAAAAACTTACAGCAACTCCGAAGCCGTCTTATTTTCACAGTGTATCATGTATTACACGGTAATGAAATACAAGCCTTGGAAAAACGAGTCGTTCTAGGAGAAGTTAGATGGTAGGAACTATTACCGATGAGCACATACGTTCAGCAGTTATAGTTCCTAGCATCCTTAGTTCCTACCATCTAACATCTCTTAAAACGACCCTCATTTTTAAAAAAAAAAATCCAAGACGTGTATTTCAAATATATACGATACATAAGATAATAAGACTGCTTTGGAGTTGCTGCAAGGTTTAGTTTTTTCACTTTGACAGAGCTAGGCTAATGACTTCTGTAGCCTTCAAGTCTTTACGCTAAGCTAACTCGAAATGCTTACCGTCAGAACTGAAGCAGTGGACGTACAGAGGTGAAAATGGTATTGAACATCTTGTCTCACTCTGGGTAATTTGAAAAAGGGTATTTTGCTCAAAACATTGGAGTATTTCTTTAAAAAAAAAAGATGAAGATTGGGTAAGGTATTCCATGTAATTAATTGTGGGTTTTTTTGTTTTTTTGTTTTTTTTAGTTTTGTGTATTTCCCCTATATCTTTGAAATTAATGTTTTGGTGACGTGGTTGCATGTTCTCCCTGTGCTCTGATGGGTTTTTCTCAGAGTATTCCCTCTCAGGGCCCAAAGACATGCAAGTCAGGTGACTCCAAGGCTCTAAATTCCCCAAGAATGAATGTTATTGCTAGTCTATCTTGGTTAGCCCTGTGCTGGACTGGGGACGACCCTGCAGACCAACAAGCGGGGGTAAAGAAAACAGAACGAAGAAATAAAGTAACTGTGTGATGAGCTACCTTGTGAAGCCTCCCTTTTGAGTCTCCAAGGAAGGCGATGCTGTGTCCCTCTCTGACGCTGACAGCCACAGCAGTGAGACGAGCAGCCGGGCTGTCCAACACGGCTTCGACCTCCAGCGGTACCCGGCTCGCCATTGGACTGGGGGTGTGGTCAGAGCCGCAGGGGTACGCCTTCACGGTGTTCTACAACACACGACCAAGGTACAGAGCTCAATCAGGCCATTTTAATCACTTTTAATCACAGCACAACAAAAAGCTTTATTGTTGCTTTTGTATGACAATGACTGATCTTTTCTTGTTTAATTGACTGCATGAGAAACTTCAGCTAACTTTCTCTTTACCTGAAAAGAGACAACACTTTCCACTGGCAAAGGAACATTTTTGTTTTATTGATCTAACTAAAGTCTAACACTAATGTTTCAGAGTGATGATTTCATATTCACGTCTTGTGAACCAGCATCCAATTCTTTCCTGCCATTGACTCAGAGCCACCGAATCCTCTTAATTCATCATAAGAGGATTGCACCATAGATTAAAGTGGTCTCATACTGAGACTGCAGACTCGCTCTTTTGGTTTTGCAAAACAACCACTCCAAATCCCGCTTTCCAGTAAGTCTCCACGCTCAAGCTCCAGCTCCAGCTCCAGATAATTGGCCCTGAAGGAGGAAGTATAATGGGGCGTCTTTTTTTTGTTGGGCTCAGAGCTTATTTGTTTTATAAGAAAAAAAGGCTTATTTTTTTCAAGGGGACCTCTGTGGTATTGCTTGTCCTTCTCCTCTCTGACCGCTTTTTTCTCCACCTTCTCTCCTCATTTTCATAAACCTAATTTTTCCCTTCTCTCTATTTCCTACCTTCTCTCTCTATCTCCCCCTATCTATCCAATGGCCTTTCTTTGTCTCTTTCTCAATCTCTATGGCACTCTCTATTTGATATCCCTCTCTCTCTCTCTCTCTCTCTGTCTCTCTCTCTCCACTCCTCTCTCTCTCTCTCTCTTATGTCAGTGAGTTTCAAAAGAGCGCCTATCCTTCCTTGTCAGAGCTCATTAAGCGGCAGCGGATCTGATTCAGGGTTAGTTTGTTTTATTGATCCCTAACGATCCCATTAAATGGTTGTGAGGGCTGGCAGGGCCCGAGCGGCTGCAGGGCAGCACAGGGGGTCACTGGAGGGTTGCAGCTGGGCAAAGCTGCTCCTGAGGCATCCTAGGAGCCCTCTGCAGTTCAACAAGGGCCTCATTAAAAAGGCTCTGCTCTCTCAATATCTCTCTATTGCTCTACACTACCTTTTTTGCCGTCACTCTGCTTAATCTTGCTGATCCGGTCATCCCTTGATACTGAGTTTCGCTCTTTTTCCTCCTTCTCTCCCTCTATTTATCTTTTTCTCTCTCTCTGTCTGACCACCAAAGCCATGCCAGCTATTAGAGGTTGAAGTAAATAAAGACCCAACTAGCGTAACTTGAATGTGGATAGAGTTAGTCTCTGACAGCAGAAAATATACTGCCAGATGCTGTAGCTATTCAAGGGTAGCGTCCATACTTGAGCAATGGAGTACATAAAGCAGGAGAATTAAAAACAATATGTAATAGGGCATGCAGTTATGCTATAGTGATTACAGAGAAACAGTGTAAATCTAATACCACTTTTACACCAAGCAAGCAGGTTTTACATTTTTAATTATTTATCTAGTTATTTTTACCATGGACTGCCCACTAAAAAACATGGGTGTCACTATCTACTTTAGCAGAAGTCCCGTTCTGTATACTTCACCTCCAGATTAACTGGTGTAAGAATCTTCCAACCCAACTGAACTGTAGCATTTTCTCTGACATAGTGTAGTCCAATCCAAAAGATTGTGATTTATCGGTAATTTATCATATTATAAAAGATTAAAGTTACACTCAGGTTAGCACTCCCAGCCTTTAAATTTAGAGCATGTCCTGTATTATCATGCCTACGCACATCTGGACTAAAATGCAGGTTAACTTGTTTACACTGAGCTCAAGTCCTGGATGGTAGTGTAAAAGGGATGTAAGAAAGTCTATGTCTGCATGCCTTTAGAGAAACATTATAAAACAATCTCCAAGATCCAGAGATTCAGCATTTCATGAGCCTGAGAAAAAGTCCTCTTTGTTTGTCTTCCTTGCACTTTGGACATTTTTACAGCATTTTTGTTGAGCAACTCAGTCCCATGCAGAGCAATGAAAACTGTCACTCACTGTACCACAGTGCCCATTTCAAAATGGACCCAAGTTGAGATGTGACATTTCTCCAGCAGATGATCATATAACTACAGTAAGTCTCACCAACATATCATTGAACCCAACAGGAAAACCCTGTGAAACCTTGAAATTTGATCATAACAGCTTCTCTTGCAGTGTCCTCACCATGGGCAGGATGGCACAGCTGGACTTGACATCATACTCTATGTAGGCCACCTCCCCTCCTCCCTCCACCCGCCCATCCTGGGTGTAGCAGAGGTCACGGGTGGAGTCAATGCGCCTGTCCAGCTCATCCAGAGGGTAAACGCACAGAGCCGAGTTTTCCGACGGATTGTTGTTAGTGGAGCTGATGCGGGTGGAGAAGACTCCCAGCAGAGCCTCGCCCTCCCGGCCTCCGCCCTGCCCCACCTGTTACAACAAGACAAGGGAACAACTCAGGAAAGGAAAAGCATACATCAGTGTTACCTTGACGCAATGTCATTCCTGGAAAGATGTTTCTTTCAAGCATTCTCATCCTTGAAATGTGCCTCAACTTTTAGGAGAAATAAATGGACGTCAAAGTACCTGGGCTGCCTGGAGCAGGTTATAATTCCTGGATGAGGAAGAGGAAGATGGTGAATGGCATACAAGGGGAACCTCCACGTAGGAGTAGTAGGAGGTGTCGTCCAAGCACACGCGGGCAGCATAAGTCCGGTATTCTCTTGACGCAGCCTTGATGTCACGCCGGTAAAACAAGAAGTACACGTACATGCGGCGGGCGAATGCCGTCACGAAATGGTGGTCGTACTCTGAAAGCCGCCCGGCCACAGCCAGCTTCGCCGTCTCCTCGTAGGAAAACACGGGTTCTGACGAGAGGTGGCGGGTGGAGATGGGCGGGTGGCTGGCG
>OMKZ01027915.1:0-12775 GCA_900302535.1 Neoniphon sammara
ACACATCTAGACTCTCTTTTCTGTGTGTCAATGTACCGTGGGGATGCTCTCACATATTTCAGATGACATGAAACCGTTGAGCACTGGTGCATTATCTCCAGCTATGTGGGTCTATATAATACGTTTTTGTTCTGGAGTGACGTTCCAGAGAGGAGGGAAGGATATCAGGCTCGTGCTGGGAGAGCATTCGACACTGCATAGTGTGTGGGACTGATTTAAAGGAATACTTCACCCATAAATTATATGTTTTGTATCATTTATTCACCCCAAGTTGTCTTGAATGCCTCACAAAATGTTAACCTAATGCCTCATGGAGAACAAAGGTAGCAAGAACTGTAGCTAAAATGGATATGACAACTTCTGTTTCAAATTCTCCAACTCATGATGCAGTGTAATCCGAGTCTTGACTCTCAATTCATGTGTTCAGTATATCCCAAACAACAAACACACACAAACAAAACCAGGATTACAAAGCAAGACACAGAATCAGGGCCCTGCTTTACTGATGTCTGCCCAATGTGAAATCCCAAAGTGTGTGTACAATTTTACAACTTTATTCTGGCTCTAAATTTGCTGTCTTGATTGCTCTCAAATTATTGAAATTGTGGCCACGATTTGCGTAATTTGTGCTCTTGTCAAAAGAAAGCGTGCCCACAATGCCAGAGTCTGGAAATTGGACCCCTACTGTTGCATCTGCACTTTTGGAGGTTACTGTGTCCAGGTGCCCAAAAATGAAATAAATTTTGTCCTCATATTAGTTAAAGGAATACTCCAACGTTTTGGGCATTTATAGCTCCTATAACTTCTCCTAAAATGACTCATTTTCTCTCTTTTTTTTTTCCAATTCCAAGATGTGTATTTCAAATGCCCATGATACATGGTGTAAATAAGACAGCTTCAGAGTTGCTGTAAGGTTTATTTTTTCACTTTGACAGATCGAGGCTAATGACTCTTGTAGACTTCAAGTCTTTATGCTAAGCTAACATGAAATGTCAAAGTGCACCTCAATCAATATCTGTCCATAACGACACAGATGGCTGCTGTCAGTTAATCCATTAAATCATCAGCATGTTTTATTTAGACACGGGTACAAGTTATGATTTTATGAATTCGAGAGCTAAAAATATCAAATTGAGAGGACAAAAAAAGTAAATCATTCACACCCAGTAGGATTTCGTGACCTTGTTTTAGCATTTCATGGTCACAAAATAACAAAAATTGTTTTCATGGCCTTTCCAAGGCTCTGTTGAGTTCTTTTTGACATTAATGAATAATTAATATTAGATTTACATATGCTCGGTCGGTCTTACAATCTTTGACATTTTACTTTATTTGAGCAACATGTAGCTATTAGTGGGCAGCCTCACCTTTAACATGCTTGCCACACTGCTACTGACTTGTTGCTTCACCCTGAAAAATTTAGTTTGGAACAAATCTACAATTATCTGCATGGTGAATCAGGATGGCTGCTGATGACTGTTCATTTGTGTAACACTGTGCTGATTTATCTGAATCAATTTAGTTCTTCACTCCTGTTTTTTTTTTCCCCCAAGAATGAAAATCCAGTGGCTTATTCTATGGTACAGTGAGCTATACCATTCAACTGCCCCTACATTATTTGCATGTTAGTCACACCAGTGAAAATCAATTTGATAGTTCTTTAAGGATTAATACCCTGATTTTTGTTCAAGTCGACGGACTTACTCGGTCAAATTGTGGCACATTTACATCCCTTCACTGCGCTCTGATTTCGTGGTCCACAGAGCGGTCACAGTTAAAACAGCACTTCACACACAGTTGAATTAAATTAAATATGGGTTGGATGGGAACGAATAGCTTTGTGGACATATGCATCTTGTTAATGCTCCCATTCGATTAAAGCCTCATTTAGCATGTCTTATAAAGCCTAATCTCTTTGTAATAGATAGGGCGTTATGTTATGTATGGAGTAATGAATTTCCTCTCACTTTCCAGAAAGTGATGACACCCTCCAGCTTGCTTAGATTATGACTGAATGACTCAGCTGGAGGTGGATACTAGAAATAAAATCAAACCTTTGGTTACCATACCATGCCGAGAGAACCTGGCTGTCAAGGGCTTTTCTTGGTAAATTCAATTAAAGTGTCAGACTTGGTGCTGGTCCATGCATAACGCTGGGGCGTATTGTATTTCTTCTGAGACAGAGGAAGAGAGATCGTTGAAGGGAAGGGTGGAGGGGTGGAGAGTTGAGTGGTGACCCTGCAAGGTAATTTCATTTTTCCATCGAACCATTTGCAACAACATGCTGAGAAATATAGAATAGCCAGTGAGGAAGCTGAGTTTATATTTTTCAGCACTGTGTTTAAATTGGTTGACTTCTCATAGTGCACTGGGCATTTATGATGGAGAAAAGTTCTTGAAAAGTGTTTGATCTGTGGCTTTCTAAATGGCTTTTGATTACTTTTGTTGCAGGATATTCCATCTGTCACTTCAGTTTGTCCTGTAACTCTTTACTGTACATTAATAGAAGTACCATGCAAAAAGATCTCAACAAAGTTAAGTGAATAAATCACAAGTTCAGGTTGAAACAAGGTGAGTCCTGTTTCTAGATAAGTAGCCAGACTGGCACAATGGCAGATAGAAACTGATACAAATCAACATTTGGAAGGAAGCAATAAACAATGCTGTGTAATTATGCAATAGCCTGGAAGCTTGAATGTACAATACAAATCAAATCATTTGCAATTTCTTGCATGTCATCCCCAATTCAATGGGTAGAGTTAGATGAAGCATTGCATGAATCTTTGCTTCATTCACAGACGGAGACTGATTAATTCAGCTGCCAGCCCATTAGTCCTGTCAGAGGGGGAGATTTATTCATCTGTTTTTTCTTTTTCTTTTTTTTCTGTTTTATAACAGTCAGAGGCTATCAGTATTCTAGCACCACCCTGTTCTAGGTACGTCCTACTTAATCACCAAAATGATTTTGAGGGCTCAAATTTAAACAACGTAATTTCTGATAACACAGTTACATACTGAAATGACAATCTGATTCAGTGTGTGACAGTGCAGGATATGCACACAAAAGATAAATCCCTCTCTTCAACATTAATCATTGGTCATTAGGGCCAAGTCGTTAAACTGCCTATAGAGCTGCAATACTGGGTCAAAAATTGGTTTCATTATTACAGTAGACAGCAGAGTGTATGAATAGGCATGAGGAACAACAGCAATGGAGCTATGTTAGAATTATGTGGAATTCAGTTCATTAATTTTTACCAGAAGCATTGCTAAGGCTGAGACCTCACTAACTAGGAATACATGATGCTGCATATAGCCAAAAGCCAAACACTATATCGGCGTTTTTTTCTATGATTAGGCTCAGTTTGCTGAATATTGAACAGTTATTATGCATTGTTTATGAATAAATATTTGAAAATACTCTCTCTGTGTTGTTTTCTCTCTCTCTTTCTCCTAGTCTGTATGCGTGTGTGTTCCTGAGCTATAGACCTACTGTATATGCAGAGGATGCAGTGTAGTATGGTCTAAAATGCTAACAGTGTGGAAAGACCACAGTATTGACATCGGGACATCAATATAATCATGATATTTGTTTTTGTCAACATTCTCCCACTCTCCTGCCTTCCACCGTTCTCATCCTTCAGCAGTGAAAGGCAATTTTTGCTCCATTATGCTCTGAAAAGCTGAAAAGGCTAAATGAAAAAGCTCAGAATAAGCCCGGCTATTTAAATGGATTTAGCAACAGGCAAGTCTATTTTTAAAATGGCAGAACATTGTATACCAAATTGCCTGTTTAAATCAGCTTGTTGTGTTCTCATTCTGCATTTCGGCGGTGTGCACATATGCTGCAAACGCACGTGACGATCTGAGCCCGGCACCAGTCAGTCTGCTACTCAACACACTCCAATGACTCATGGTGGCCAGTAAAAGGCACATGTCACTCCAGGCGAGGGTATAGCTTCTCTGAGTGATAGTTAAAGACTTACTATGTATATTAGAATCTGGTTAGACGGGGACGCTGTGAGAGGTAGCAATTTTGGCATCACAGTCTGATGTGTACTGTTTTCCCATCTATTCTTCCCCTGTCTGTGTCTTTTGTTGAGCATGGCATGCTTTATTCTCAGACATGCTTTTCATTACAAGTACAGAAATATCTCAGAGGAATTCCCTCTGATGTAAGCCATGCATTCTCACAGACAGTGATGTCCTGGTGCATCCATTCCTTTGTCTTTGTATTTCTATTGAACAGTGTATATAATGTTATCACTGGTATGGATGCACCACACTGTAATAACGCAGAGCAAGTAAATGAATAAGGGAATCACTGAAGTGACATGCCATTGATGGACTTTTATTTACCCACTCTCATAACTACTTGTTGTACTTATTAATATATTTCATTACTGGTATATTAAAGTTTCATGCATTCAGACTAGTTTTCCTGAAACCAAAGTTCATTGCTGAATGCAAAATAATCAGGGGAGTATTTCATGAATTGTAATTATGGCAATAACTCAAATTATAATTGTTGACACAAAATTTCCATTTTATAGCAGCAACTCAACAGTTGTCTAATGACTGAATTTCGATGCAGTGTGAATAAAATTTGGCATCCTAAAGGAAACACTAGTCTCTTTAATTACCAGTTCTATTATCAAACTAAACAGATGTTGCGTTTAATTTGTGTAGAATTCAGGAAACAAGTCTTTCAGAATAGACTACATACATTTATCATCTATGAACCTCGGAAACTATACTATACATACACCTTTTTGCTCCTCAAAGAGTGAATTTGAACAGTGTAGTTCCAGTAAAGTCTTGGTTTAGACTAGCCAGACATAGAATAACTGAACAATCCTCAAATTCTTGCTCTACATGAGGCTTTAATTGACAAATCAAATGATTAAAACAAAAGAAGATGGCATCTTAAAGAAGTCATAAGGGCCCATGTTATAGGAACTGACAGACTTCTGCAGTAATGAATGAGCCTCCAGTGTTTTGTGTCTGGCTCCAGACTCTAAACTCTGCACTGAGAGATACATTTAGGAGAAGAGATGTCAGCTCGAATGAAGTGTCTCGTACTGCTGTGCTGGAATGAAATGCAGCGGAGATGTGAAGGTGAGGCTGCTGCCGCATATCTTGGAGAGGCACACGCACACAAATAATACATCGTTTTGCCGAGACGCAACTTCCAACAAGGTTTTTCATGTGTAAACTACAGTGACATTGCTGTAGTGGTGCCAAAAATCAAAACAAAATTATGATCATTTCTTATCGTAAAGTCACAATGCCGTAATTCTTTAATACATGAGAATTATCAGAGCTGGTTTTTGGTGAAGAGTTGTCAGTCTGCAAGCTTTTTTTCATATTTCTATAAGGTATCAATGTGTCTTTGCCTGTGAAGCAACAATTAAAAAATAAATAAAAATCAGGTCATCAGTCAGCACATTGTGAGAGGACACTATTTGTTTCAGGGCAAAGGGATAGGGACTTGCAGGCTTTGTATATAACCAATTAAATAAATGACCTAGCTACAAATGAGGTGAAAGCTAAAAGCTAGTCACTACTAGCTAGCAACATGACTAATTTTCATAACAACAGTCTGCTTGCAGCCATACAGAGCACACTGATTGGTTTTATTGCACTATTAGCATAATGCAAGGTGTCACCGTCTCTGGGTGAAATTGTTGTTGTGATGGTGGGGAAATATGTTTTGCACTGTGATTAAACTGTGGGGTCTCACTTGATTCATGAACTATTAAATGAAAATTGTAATTAACATATTTTAAATCAGAAATGCATTAATTAGCATATCATAAGGGGGCACTTGATGAGTCACTGGCCAAAGGGTCAGCGCCTGGAGCCCCTGCTGGATGTTATGTATGCATGCCCTGCTCCTCAAGATGTGACATTTTCCTCAATACATCCCGGCATGTAAGTCATGCTTTCATGTCATGGACAGGTAGGGGTATAAGCCTGCTAGTGGTGATGACAGATTGTCCTTCCCTATCTGAAGCCTACCTGTGGATACACAGGACACAGCATCCAATACATCACAGTCACATGGCATCTGTAATATACCCCAAGGCATTTTTTATTTATTGGCACGGGCATTTAGCAGGAAATTTGACCTAGCTCACAAATCATTTTTAATGAATCCCTGTGCACCCTTCTTTGCAACACACAGACCACCCACCCCTTCTGCCTCCTTTACCTCTTTGACTTTCCTACTCCTATAACATCTTTCAAAATTAAATGCAAGAAAGAGATACAGAGAGTGAGAAAGACGCTGCTCTCTAAATTGTCTTTTTGCTGCCACTGCTATTTGTGTCAGAGAAGCAAACCAGAAATATGGAGAATAAATATGATACTTGTTGAATGACTTCAATCAACTTAACAGGGAACAGCAAACTCTGAAGGCTTGAACCTATTCTTTGATGAAGCATTGCTAGACACACACACATTAACACATGTACAAATAGAGAGATTGTCAGAAACTTTGGAAAATTGATTAAAAGGACTGGTTGTTTGCCTCTGAGGCAGTTTTGGTGCACCACAATGTTAATGGAATAATAACACAAAACCTGATATTACACTGCTTTGTAGATAAAAGTATACAACTTCCCCTTTGTCTTCTCACAGCTATTCATCACATTATGTTAAGGTAAAATAAATAAAAGTGCAAACGAACCCCAGAGCATGAAATAGAGGAGAAGCAGAGGAAGAGAGGAGGATACTGACTGATGATGCTGCTTGCCACGGATGGATAAATCACTTGCTCAGAATCATTCAGCAGCCTCTCCTTGAAAGTGGAAAAGGCACAGACACAGTATTTTGTCCTTATTGTCAGATCACAGGCTCGGGTGAGTTGGAATATGCCCTGTCTATAATGCACAAATGCATGCACACATGCAGGCTCACATGCTCAGTGCACTACCAATGGGCCAGAAACCCACCAGGAGTAACACACACCCACTTTAAAGATGCAGTGCAGGCCCTGCTATTCACATCAAGTATCTGGGGAAAGGGGGAATCAGTCTATTTCTAAAACTGCACATAGCTTTCCCATGAGGAGATTTAACAGATATCTTACGCGTCCTTCCACAGATTTCAGTTATCACCCTGATTGTAATCAGTGGGGCCATAATAATAAGACAGAAACAATACTTTTTCCAATGGCAATATTATGCTGATAAATGCACAGCTTGGTAATTCTGCCGTGCATTAGCTTTTGTTATCTTAACGTTTGGTCTGCTTTCACCAAGCATATGGAAGTAAATTGCATTCCTCTGTTCTGTGTCCCTAATGATTGTATGGCTTATTGGAGGCCGTG
Source organism: Neoniphon sammara (assembly GCA_900302535.1). Taxonomy (NCBI): domain Eukaryota; kingdom Metazoa; phylum Chordata; class Actinopteri; order Holocentriformes; family Holocentridae; genus Neoniphon; species Neoniphon sammara. Next base: position 7,334 of record OMKZ01027915.1, read on the forward strand.
CGATACGCCACTGAAGAGAATCATCATCAGTTGCATGCACTTCATTTAGTTCCTTTCTCTTTTATTCTCTTTGCCTTTCTCCTTCAATTGCGTTCTTTCTGTTAGTTTCACTCTCTTCTTCTGTCTTCTCTCTCTCTCTCTCTCTCTCTCCACACTCATCTGGCATGAGTAGCATACCTTATTGCAGCTGCATTAGGACCACTCTAATCTGTGTGGCAGGGTGGAATGGGATGTGCAATGGCTTTTTCTCGTTTCCTGGCTGAGAGGGCCATGTAATGTGCTAATGGACTCCGCGGCAGCTGCCTGACCCCCTGGTAGAGCATGCAGAGTCAAGGCTCACAGCTGTGACTCGCCCCTGCTACTATCTCACCAAAACAAGCACAGCTCCACTACAATCTTTTTATAGCTGCAGAGCAACTGACCCTCCTCTTCTAAGGTCATTAGAGCTTCCTGGGTGAGGGATCTGGACTCCCATCGCTGTGTGTGCAGGCACTGTACCGGTGGTATATTTGGATGGAGATGCACTTACATATTTCAGGCAACATGAAACCGTTGAGTACTAGTGCATTATCCCCAGCCATGTGAGTCTTTATAATATAAATGTATAATATAAAGTTTTTGTTCTGGAGTGATGCTCTAGACAGAAGGAAAAGATACCAGGCTTATGTTGAAAGAGCATTTGGCATTGCTTCTGTATGGTGTGTGTGTGTGTGTGTGTGTGTTGTGTGTGTGTGTGTGTGTGGCTTATTTAAAGGAATACTTCATCCAAAAACTAGATATTTTGTAGCATTTTCTCAACCTGAGTTGTCATGAACTTCTGATGAAAAAAAGAATTGCATGCCTCATGAAGAATGAAAGTCTGAAGCAGGCAGTGAGTGAGTATGACTCCGAGCCAATGAACAAGCTGGAGGCGGGTCTTAAATTTGGTGTAAGTGCAGGCAGTCACATACAGGTGAACACGCATGAGAGCATTTTCCAGATGTGGTTTATTTAGAATTTTATTATGGTGTCAGGCTGTTAACGATCGAGTTAACGTAGCATCCAGACACAAAAACCAATGCAATTAATATCAGGTCTGTTTATTCACTGATTCAACCTTTAAGGTAGAGACAGTGATGGTAACATATCAACCATAGCTAAATGTGTTATATTTGAATACATTTCAAGATTAAAGAATTAAGTAAAAAGCTAAGAAATTTTACTTTGTTGCTCTGTGAAAGGCTATTTTTATACTGATCACATTAATGTTACAAAAGAATGTTTGACTCACCTAGAAACAATGCCTGTCAGAGTCAAAGTCAAATAAAATAAATCTTTAAAATTAATAATTTAGAAAATTTAATATAAGATTTATAAAAGTTTCTCTTGGTAAGAACAGTCAACTTGCCTGTTTGCGTGGTATAACTCAAAAAACTGGAGTAGCTTTGTGCACATCATTTTTGCTGGACAACAACAACGTCAACAAAAAAGTCAGCCGGCTGCCGAGTGTTTGCCTGCACTGGGCCTATTTCAGAAATCCAGGCTTGTTCCATAATCTGCAGCGTATGAATCAGCCCGATGCTATCACTCTGACATTGAACCAATTTCGGCTGCCGGTGCTGGCCCAACACTGGCTGAACTAACACCAGCCAGCGCTGAAAATGCAGGTCTGGTTTATAACTTTCAACAAATAATCAGCCTGATGCTGCTGCTGCAACACTAAACCAATTCCGGCTCCCACCATTGGCCTGACACTGGCTGAACTGACACCAGCTGACACTGCATATACAGGCCTGGTTTGTAATCGGCAACATAGATTCAGCCCAATGCTACCACTGAACCGATTCTGGCTGCCTGTGTTGGCCTGACCCTGGCTGAACTGACACCAGCCAATGCTGCAAATCCAGGTCTGGTTAGTAACTGGCAACATATAATTGGCCCGATGCTGCCACTGTGACACCAAACCAATTCTGGCTGTTGGCCTGATTCATGTTGTTATCTGGGTCAATAGTCCATCATACAAAGCAGTCACGAGACATTTGGTGTGCATGATGGATGCAGCTCTCATTTCTTCTTGACAGGAAAAACTCACTCTATTGTGCTTATTATTGCTATTACTGTTGCGCTCTCCACATACATTTATAACCCACAACTGAGTGGAAAAACTACACACGAGTTCTCTGGGTTTTGTTGAAAGCCATTTTGGTTAACAGGACAACCACTAACTGAAGTTGAAGGAGATGACGCAGGTTCAGGGAGAGTGGGTACACAAAAAAGTTAAATTAGAGCACGTATTCACAAAGGAACCCTGGAACATACTGAACATCAAAGACTGATGATAAATAACAGCATAAAGGGATCTGAGGGTGGAATTTTCTTTTAAAATGGATGTGAGAGAACATACCCCGAATTAGTGAACGGATGACCAAAGTGCAAAGGAATTTCAGTTTATGTGGTGTTGAATGCACCAACAGCCCTGATGCAAAAAGTACTCTTTTTTTTACAGAATGAAAGCCAACATATGTCAGGATAACCTACAGTATCTATTATTAAGTAGAAAACTTGTCTGTACATCAAGTAATGATCACTGTGACCAGCAATCTGTCACAGTTTTATTGTTGTAATAACACTTGTTGAGGGGAAGTGTCAGCACTCCTTTACCTTAACAGCCCCTTCTAATGTCCATCATCACCTTTAAAGAGCTGGAGGAAATTATCATCACACTTCAAGTCTGCCAGAGCTGGGTTTCTGCTTGACCCTGCTTAACCTTGGAAATAACATGCTATTAGGGGGGCTTTCAAGCACCAGTGCCAGTAGTCATGCATGTATAACATGATTTTTATAGTTCTTTGACTTTTCTGAAAAGTGTCCGCACTATTTTAGTTTGCCCCTGAAGCCACTCTTGTGACCACATGCAGTGCAGAGCGTTAAATGGGATGGTGGCAGCCGGGGGCAGCATGACATTTTGAATCAAGATACATGCTGTAACACTCACAAAATCAGAAATGATTCTTTTCTTTTCAATTGGACTTTTCATTTTCTGAGGAGCGGCCACAAATTGAGCCACTGGGGTACTTTGCTTTTATCCAGCAGGCTTTATAAGTGGCATCCAGCAGCAAAATGTTTTCCGTTTCCACTCCTCTTTCTTCATTGACCTTGAACACATTAAAGCCTGCAAATGTGATAAGTTAAAAGATAAAACACTAAATCTAAGCCAGTAATGTGTTTATTTTAAGATAATATGAGAGAACATCTCATTTTGAAATAAAAATAGGCAATTGCACCTCATCAGCAGATTAACTCTGAGATACAAGAAAATGTAGCTGAAAGGGGAGTGGATTTATTTTATTTTATTTTATCTCATTTAGAAACAAATTATCTTGCTCTAAATTGCTTTCAGAACAGGTAAGCATATTTCTCTGCTTTATATCTATAAATTATATATGTTTACCTTACCTTGAACCCAGTGTTTCAGCATTTGTTATCAAGCTACAGGGAATGAAATGACAAAATGCGAACACCAACATTCAAACCACCATGCTCAGCTAACCAAAGTTGAGGCTGGGTGAATGAGGAAAGGGTGCACCATGAATTCCAAGGAGCAAGGTGCAAATACACAAAATGATCTACTTCATAGTTACTTGCCACATGTAAAGAATGGCCTTGGCTGTTATTTCACAAAGAACGACTCCGCTGGTCATTTGTTCCTACCCTGTAAAACGATCAACCGACAGGAGCATCCCCTAAATTAGCACCCCGTACTGGTGGAAAGCAGCGTAGTAGAAAGAGCGAGACAGTTCAAGCAGGGAGGAGGCTGGTTGGGGTGGTGGATGAATCGACAAAACACAGGACTTTAAACGCGAGACACCCCGTGTTCGAGTCCCAAGTGAAGTGAGACTGGGGTTTGTATCTGGGTGTTTCTCTTTTGGGTTCATTTCTGCGTGTTCATTATTGTGACCATGACGACAAAGGTCCTAACCATAACCTAATGCTACCCTTTTCCCAAACTTAACAAAGTGCGTGCCGTATTCTCTGATTCATATTAGTGGGTAGCAACAATCAACCTATGTGGTTGTCTAGGTTGGAAGATGTGTTGGTTATTGAGTTGGTGATCATTTCTTTAAACAGAACATTAGCTACATCTCCCTGTTGTAAACTAGAAAGAATGTTGTTGTGTAAATTTGCATTATCTCTTTTCAAATCAACTAATAAAATAAAATAAAAGAAGATGGTACCTTTTGGGGCCAGCCCTGTTCACTGCAAACTGATACTATGATGTGCCTAGTTTCTTCTTTATCATCCTTGAAATTACTTTCCACTTCTTGAAGCAGTCCCACAGAGGAGCACCCAGAGAGGCTTCCGGAGGCTTGCCTGCCCACAAAATCACCTGGTCTCCTGGGAAACGAAGAGGAGCTGATGAGTTCGAAAAGGAAGAAAAGCAAAGAGAGCGAGCGCACTGGGAGACTCTCAGCTGCATAAACAGCTAACCTCTCCCGCTTGCCATCTTTGTCTGCCCCACTCTCTCTTCTTCGTCCATAAACCCTGCATGCTGTTTATAAAGCCAGCTGAGCTTCATTAGTGATATGGATCCTAGTTTGTATTTCAAAGCCTTTCTGTGGTGCGATGACCGATGGGCGTGGGGCAGTTGAAGGACATGCATTCATTTCTCGCTTTTGATCATTGCTCTCAGCATCTCCGTGCCCTTAACCCTCCATGCTCAGATTTAAGGGCGAAGACAAGCATGGAGCCAATCTAATCCCAACCCTCACCATTTTCAATCCATTCTTTGTATTCATTACCTTCAATTTCAGGCTGTTCTTTGCCAGAACATAATAGTTCTTACACAGTGTCCTCCTCATCTTTGTCGTTATTATTACCAATACTATTTGCCTTAGGTCTACAGTTGGCATGGCAGCACAAAATGACCTCCATCACTATGATTGCCACTCTTGGTGCTGTGGAGCGAATTTTTTTCTTCACTAGAACTTGTTGAGCTTGTTGGCGTACCACTAAACTAGAGGTCTTTCGCCTTGCATGGCCTGATCACTTAGTCGAGTATAAATGTGCCCTTTCTGCCGCTAGATGAGCTTATTACTCTAAAATTATAAACCTTAACAAAAATAATCCCAGGTTTCTTTTCGACACCATATCGAAACTTACCCAAAATCAACCTCTTCAGCCTAGCTCTATAACTGCAGACGATTTTGTCACATTTTTTACCAGTACCTAATTGGAAGCGATATCACTATAAATTTGTGTAACCAGCTTGCCAGTGCATCCCCTATTACTGTTCCAAAGACCAATCATATTGTATACCCCCTCACTCAATTTGACACCATCTCTCTGGATGCTCTCTCAAAATTGGTGCACTCGGCCAAACCAGCTTCCTGTCTGCTTGACCCCAATCTCTAATCTCCCATTCCTCTCTAAAATAGTGTGAAAAAAAATTGTATCTACGGAGCT
>OMKZ01027917.1:0-17166 GCA_900302535.1 Neoniphon sammara
AAAAACTTTTGGAATCGGTCCAATATTGAACAAGAACACTATAACCGGCAACCGCAAAATGCCTGCAATGTAATCCAACGAGGCAGAGTATGTCCACTAAAAGTATTTGTTTTTGGCACCGACAAGCTTAGATTATTTTAAGAGTCTTAGCAAACTCAATATCTCCTTTTAAGCTGAAAACTAAGTTTTATGAACGTGCATATAACTGACAGCTTGTTCTTACTATATTATGATGTAGTTGTGTTATTAATTGGTCGAGTGTTGTCTTTTAAATTTGATGAGCAGGCTTTTCTTGCAATTGTCCCTCATGTAGCATATGTCTTGAAATTTTCCTCACCTTGGAAAGCACTTTGTGCTTACTGCTTGAAAAGTGCTCTATAAATAAAATTATTATTATTATCATTATTATCATCATTATTATTATTATTATTATTGATCCCACATTATCAGGTGTTTTTTGGCATCACTTTGATGGTGGATAAACGCTTTCCTTCTCTTTGGCCCGCACGAACACTGACTAACACTTCTACTCCTGTCTCTTAACGCTGAACTTCTTGATTGCTGTACAGTACAATGTGGGACAGGTTTCATTGCAGGTGGAGCATGTAAAAACGGTGGCAGGCATGGATGTGTTTCTTCTGTGTTTGTGCTGTCTCTTCAAGCCTGTGAGTCCCTTCCAGGCACCGCTGCTGGTGTGTGATATGGTCAACAGCCGCAGCAGCAGCAGCGGCAGCAGCAGCCTGGTCCACAGGTCTGACTGAACACTTGAGCGAATCCCTCAGCTGCTCTGTGTGCCAATCCCTCTGCCCTCCTCCTGACTGTCAGCGATAGTGTACTTGGCCATACGGGAGGGGGCCAGACGACTCTGAGGTATCCTGATTAACAGGTCTTGACTACTCATGTTACCGGCATCAGTTACAGCTCTAACCTCCCCACCTTTGATACCATGGTAACACATCCCTGTCAGAATTTTATAGCTACCATTAAGAGAGCAAATTAAAAGGTTGATACCACAGATGAGACGGTGCTGCTGTTTTGTTTGCTGTTATTGCATCGTCCTGAACCCACCAACCAAAAACAAAGTTTAACCCAGTAATTAAATCTGATGTTCCAGAAATGTGTCCAGTTAACAACAACAGATTAGTGACATGTATAAATGTTGTGAACCTGCCTTGGAACACGTTTACTGATAATGCAGGAGTGTAAAATCTTTATTTGGTTGTTATCTCTGTTGTCTTTTCTTTTTTTGGCATAACATAAAGGAACAGAATGCTGATAAATAAGTGGCAGTTGTATTCAATCAGAGCCTTATCTGCTCTGTCATTACGTGCATCAAATGTTTGCATATTTAATCACAAGTAAGTTGTATAGAAATTCATCACTTCTCTTAACCCAACACTGTACACAAATGTCTTTAGTAATATCTCATAATAAAATTCTTACAGGACACTATCTTATTCCTCCTTCCCATCTTTCCCAATTAGTTCTTGATGCAATTACATATTATCAAGACATTTCAGTGGGGTGAGTGGTGGTGGTGATGTGGTGATGTGTTTTACCTTAGACTTGTCTCTGTATTCCTATAATTTTGAACAACGTAACTGTAGCATGTGTAGACATCACGAAGTTAATGAAAAGTTAATAAAAAGAAACTAATAAAGAAGTTAAAGAAGTTCATTTTTGTTTTATGCATCTTATTTTAACTTTGCACAGCACCTTGGTCAACATGTGTTGTTTTAAATGTGCTAATAAACAAGGCTGACTTTAACTTTGCCTGACTTGACTTACGAAGTTAATAAGGAAGCTAGCCCTCGAGAATAAAGACTCTGGTCTGTGATGCAATTAAGTGACACTGGTCCTTTTACAATAAATGGGAGACGATAAGTCTGTGGACGCTGAGTCAGAATGGATGTCAATTTCCCGTGTAGATGGAGCATTTTCTAAACTATGCACTTCCTGAGGAGAACTGTTGAAACTATGAAATAAAGTTTATTCGGATCAAAAACATACATGAGGGTGCATAAAACTAGTCTCTCATCTTTTCTGATTTTTGGAGAGTATTGTTTATGTCTGTAATATACTGCTGAGCTGTGTAAAACATTGGAATAACAACACCTACATTATTTATTGATTAAGGTTTTGTCTTTAAGCCTACAAACCAAAATGATAGGTTAGGCATAAAATATAAGTCAGCAAAAGTAGTTTGAGAGTTTTGCTGGGTTTGTTAGGTGTTAGCTTAAGATTAGCAGTTAGCAACTACCCTAAATGTTCAACTTTGCAAGAGTCAGAACTGGGATATTTCTATCAAAAGCTGAGTAATCCAGGACAGTCAGCATGCCAACATTCCTACAGTGATCTCAGGCTGTGAAAAGCTTAACAAGGTATCCTCAACTACCAATCAGTCAACACTTGATATTCTCTCTGACTGCAACACGAGTCTGGTAAGCCCACAGTCTTTCTTAACATGATCATTATGTTAATTTTATTCCAAAGAATTTGGTGTAAAAGGCTGCTTCTGACAGGAATGAGATCTCCATTTCAGCAATTTGTTGCTGAGCATTTGAATGTTCTGACAATTTTCAAGTACTGCTGGAAAGTGCAACAAGGAGAACAATAAGACAAGGGCACAATCTGGTGGACGGAAAATTGGACTGAAAATGAGGAGCAATCAAAGCATTGTTTTGAGAATGACTTTTAAGGAGAAAAATTAATTTGTCTGTAGCTTCCATTACTTCTCACTTATATTTGCATTTTGTTCAAGGCCAGACTCCCACTGGATTTTTTCCTCTTTTTATGCTCTGTCAATTTGCCTGTCTATTGCACAGCTACAGTATTGCCTACTCTTATGAGCTAAAAAGAAACTGTGCAATATTCAAGAGAGCAGTCCACTCACCATATGTACGTTGTGTATTTATGTGTACATTACTCTCACGATTTATAAAAGCAAATGCAATGTGAAAGGTTCAAGGAGAGAATTGGTGTCATACATATATTAGAATTAGTGATTTTTACATCTTGCCCAGAGAACCACACCGGCCATATGTGTCGTAAAGAGCTCTAGACTTAGACTAAGTGGTCAGTGTGGCTCTGAGCCTCTGAGAGCAGAATTTCTGAACAGGAATGCACTGAACACTCAGGCTGCTCTGACACCACTGGAGTGAATTTATGAACATACCTCCCTGAACCCATGTAGTGCACAATTCAACTGCTCAGTGTGTTTGTTGCACATGCATGTAAATAGTATGTTAAATGGTTGAAAATAATAATAATAATAAATAAATTCCACATTGTTGCTTAAGAGTTAAGCTCATGTTAAATAATTAATAATAATAAAAAAAACTGTTATGGACAAAATTTAATATGCATTTGGAAAAATGTATGAAGATTTGGAAATAAAACAATTTATTGATTTTTAATGCCACATTTAGATATTTCTATTCAAGCTTTATTGATATGCCACAATAATGTTATGTTTTTGAGTTGAAATATCTTCATTTGGAGACTTTTGTGATTATTTGCAATCAATTCAATGAATTATTCTGTAAATCATGTAATTAATTTGATTACATTTTTTAATCAATTGACAACCTTAAATAATATCAGTATAAAAATATAGAATAAAGTTAGATAGATTCAAATAGAAATCAAGCACATAAAAATTATGCATAAAATTATGAGCGTGGTAAAACTGAAACAGAGAAACCAATGCAGGACAGTAAAAGAGGTAAATTAAAACAAAACTGATTACTTCAAAACTAGGTTAAACAGAGTCATTGTCAGATTTGCGATGAACACATACATATGTAAAAGCCAAACTAAAAGGTCTTAATTTTTTACTTTTATTTTTTACTTTTTTACTTTTTGCCTCCAGGTCTTCTGGCAGTGTGTTCCAGACTCCAGGACCACAGACACTAATAGCTGTAGGTATTTATTCTAGCCTGTCAAACTGAGAGACCAGTGCCAGTAGATGCAAAGCACTGAAAAATAACATACCTTAAAAACATATCTGATATGTAATAAGTAATTCAAACACCAGTATAAGAATCTTAACAGTTCCTCTAAAACTAACAGGAAACCAATGATGTGACCATAAAACAGGTGTGATGTGCGCATCTCCATCTGGTCTCAGTACAAGTGCTGCTGCATTATCTAAAGCCTTCCTGGTTAGACCAGAAAGGAGAGCATTACAACAGTCAGATGTGCTATAATTGCACACAGCCTCTACTATTGTACATAAATGCAATTATATCAAATTACCCCTGTTAAACTGAGTGATGTCCTTTGGAATAAAGGAGCTTCTAGCTTGGTTGGTTTGGACCATGGAGTACCTAAATCACTTCCCAGAGGGGAGTTGTTGAAATTCTCCAGAGAGAAGGTGGAGATGGTCTGTCTGCCTTGCTAGTGAGCCTTATAAAGTTGCCTCAGATCAGGCTGTTGGTCCCCAGTGATCTTACTGCATGTTTTCTCAGACCTCCCTAGCGTGTTCCTCTTCGGTGAACCAAGTGTTTGTCATGTTGAGGGTTGCGCCTACAGCCCCAAGTCACTTTAAAAACCAAAGCCAAAAAAAAAAAAAATGACAAACACTTACAAACTTTACAAACAAATCAGACTCAACTCAGCTGCAGGTCGCCACTGTGCAGCGCCCCCGAATTACTTGATATTTTTGCATAGGGCTTTTTGTTTGATGTCTGCTTTTAAATTCAGACAATGCTTTTTTTTCCAGTGACAGCTGTAAGAACATACACAACACTGAAGTCAGATTTGTTAAGCTGTAGTGTTGTGTAAGTGTTACATTTGAAGTTGAAAGAGAGGTTGGTATAAACAACCTGCTGCCAAGCTGCCAAGGCAGTGACTACATTGGCTTTTTAAGTTTATATATAAGTGCATTATATTCATGAATGATTAATGATAAATTCACTGACACCTGGGTTTCAACCAGAGTCATTACTCAAAGTATATGCCAGATACAAATTAATTAAAAAAAATTATCTGATGTTTGTGCACTGCTTAAGACTAAACCAAAATCCTTCCTCAAGCTTTGTTTATGTACGGTTACCCATTTCTGATGCAACAATTGGAAAAGGAGCCTTAATGCAGCCCTGACATTATGGTCATTTGGACTTGGCGTATGTGTAAATGACTAATTAGTGAGGAAAACACTGTCAAGATACCATATGGTGGGAAAGGCAGAGCAGCTTGCAGAGGGCTGGTGCCACCCAGTACATCTAAGAATGTCAAATGCTGTGAAGACAATCTGGGTTGAGTATCAAGGTACAATATATGTAAATGAGGTCAAATTTGATCAAGATTTTGACATTATTATTGTTTCACAATCACAGAGAGAGAGAGAGAGAGAGAGGAAGAGAGAGAAAAAAACTGTGAGCCAAATCAGCAGGTTTCTTGTGGCTGGAGAATTCTCTGTTATTGTCAGGTTTAAAACAAATCTGTTGTAAGCACCCTCTACTGTACATTAGAGCGAGAAAAACACACCAACTGACATGCTCAATAATGTCAGCCCTCAAAGCACACAATCATTTCTCAGAGCTGCTGTATAGATGAGGGAGCACTGCGCTGGGTCAGATGGATCTCATGAGATTATGCTAATGTTGAGAGAAGGGATGTGGAGCATTGTCCTCAGTCAACTGAGACAAATCCTTGCGTGATGCCACATTATATAACTATTTCTTCCTCGTTTCTACTTTCTTCATAATTGTGGTATAATAGGGCTGACAAAAGTAAGATGGAGGGGTGCTGAGTTCCAAAGAAGGCACAGAGGTTACACGACCATACACCAAACTGGTAGCACTGTATGACTGTGCCAATATTTATCCTGATCCTGATTCACAAATCAATGACATTTTGGATAAAGGATAATACAAAGATAATGAGCGGAATTATGATAATATAGCAATATCAAATGCAAAGGAGAGACAATGTGCAAAAATACAGGCAAACGGGGGAGTTCTGTGGCTCACTGAACTATAAACTATAAACTATAAAAGCATTTTCTATAACCTTCTAGAAGACTTCATCTTGATAATGAATTTACGCTACACTGAAGGTATAATTAAATGTGTTATATATCATTAATGTTCAAATATCATTTTCATCAAGAATAAAATAATTTTACACTAAAATTTTAGGCTGCGATGTAAATATATTAATAACAAAATACCAAGTAGTTTGTAAGCTTGAAACAGAATTACTATACAGTTGTGACTGTCACAGGTGTGAATGGTAACAGCTTGAATTTAATATGTGTTCTTGGTGAACTGTGCTAAATATTCTCTGAAACACCTTCACCTTTACACCTTTTCTTTATTATCAAATGATGCAGGTGTTAATGTATATTGTGATAATGGTTTCACTAAATACCTCACAAATTCTACCAGTTCACACTTTATCATATAATAATAATAATAATAATAATAATAAAATGATATACTGGGTACAATCTCACAGGTCTGCATGAGTGATAATCAGGGATTTAAAGATTCTGCTGAAAAACCTTTTGTCTCTTAAATGTTAACTTTTCAGAAAATAAGAAAAGCTGCCTTTAATTAAATTTGGTAATCATACCAAAATAGAAGAAGAAGAAGAAGAAGAAGAAGAAGAAGAAGAAGAAGAAGAAAGAAACTAGACTGTAAAAGTTTTTTGTTCTTACACATTTACTAGATTCATGCATTCTTTCTCAATGCAAAATGCCAAATCTAAATATGTTTTGCAATAAACATTTCAGTGCACAGAGTAATTATAGTTGAACTACTGCAGATTGGTACAAACATTAAATTGCATCATAATATTGAGTTACACTGTATTAGGAGAGGGGGAAAAAGGTAACCCAAATGTATCATTAACAGCACCACAGGGTCCAAATTGTGCAATTTTTCAACCAAGGACTGTAATTTCTTTAAATTGACTCCTGTAATGCTCTTCTCTCTGACCTGCCAAAGTGAGCTACCAGAAGTCTCCAGGTTGCCCAGTATACTGCAGCTAATACAAATCAGACAATATGATGATATAACCCATTCTGGCCTCCCTGCACTGGTTGCTGATTTAAGCAATTTGATTTATATTTTGTGCTATATGAACATAGGAACACATATATTTCATGTTTTTTTAAGCCCAGCACCCTATGTGAAGTGATTTCTGTATTCTTCCATAATTTTTGTGCCATCAGTCAGTTTGTGTTTTAGTATGTGTAACTTTTTTTTTCTTTTTTGGTGGTGAAAGGGTCTGTATGATGTTGGAATTAAGAAAGGAGGGTTAAAAGGAGCACACTTTATTAATAATGGATGCTCATTGATAAAACAATTCAGGTTATCTTTTCTTTTCTTTTCATTTTCATATATCTGTGAGAGTATTTAATGACCTTTCAAAGTTAAACAACAAAGAAATGAGAGCAGTCTCTCTTACACTTTCTCTCTCGCTCCTTCTGCCGCTTTGTCAGTCTATTACTGGTCAGAGGAAAAGGTGTAGAGATGAGAGTAGAAAGGGATCATGCTGAGCTAGAGGCGTGAGCTAATGACATGGACGTAGAGGAGACCCCCTACCGGTGTGGACGACTGTGATGACAGGAGACATGAGAGAGGAGCAGCAGGGCTTTCAAGTTTGAAGGAGGGTTGATGCAGCTCCTTGCTGTGGGCAATTGTACCATCTTCGAATCTCAGCTGTGCTCTACCCCTTCCTCTCACATTGTTCAGAGGACAGAGCATGCGTTAATATCTATGAGGACTGCTCAGTTTGCCCTTGGTAATCTGCTACGCCATTTTATTTTTCTCTAAAATCTTAGATCAAGCTTTCCCAACCTTGGGGTCAGGATACCATGAAGGGTTCCTTGATATGAGAGAGGGATCCCTAGATAAATGACTGATGTATTTTAGCGATCTAATCTACTTTTTGATTTCACTGGAGCTACAGATAAAGCTACAAAATCTTATTTGCCACAACCCAGTTGTGTGTTGAACAAGTCAGCTGAAGAAAAGCAATTGATTTGTTGCCTTAATAACTGAAATATTGCAATGCACTCTGTAAGATGTGTAACTGGTAAAATGACAAGTGTTTTTTTTACATACAGGGATTTCCCAAATTCATTATGGGGTCATCAACCATAAATTCTTGGGATCACCTGATTGAGATGTTTTTATTTTACTGTTGATGCTACTACTGCTTGCTGATGGTTTCCCAGTTACTTCTTGATGGTAAAACTAATGCAGTCATAACATAACCCTGGTAATATGAGGCATACCTCACTGTTGGGCATGTTTCCATTATTAACATGCTGATAGTACATAGTAATTTTAAAAACACCAGGCTTGGTCTTGTCAAAAAAAGAGAAAATGTTTTCACTGGCCACTGAAGGAATTTTTTACACTCGGCACATACACTTTACCTTGCAGCAAACAGTGAACCCTCAAAGGTCCATCAAGGTCAAGAGGCACCACTGTAACCCATGGTCAGCAGCCATGACTAGGCACTTAGTATTTAGCACTCTGGCCTGGCTTGTATCTTGAACTCCCTCCTGCCCAGCAGCACATAACAATAAAAGATGAACACACCTTTATTCAGGGTTCCACTTGAAAATGTTCCAATTCCAGTAGTGAAATAAGGTTGCAATTTAAGCATAAGTTTACACCAATTGGGAATATCACAAGATAGCAACCATATTTCACACATCTTCTGTGTCTTTCCTAATGCTCCTCGCAATATTTAGCTATCTCCTTCCTTTGAAAGATGTTTTATGAATTTATAGACGCAAATTCCACACTCAAATTATGCCTATATTGGTGTAATATAGGTGTAGTATGTGAAATTCCGGTCATGGAGAAGCCGACTTTCCAGTTACAGGCATGCACTTGAGTTTTCTGAATAAGTTGTTGATAGGGTGGCAACCTGCAGTTTAGATAATCCAATCAGCAAAAAGCACTACAAGAGGGGCAAAAGGACGTAATCAAGTATTTTCTAATTGTAATTATATGTTGACTCAGACAATCAGCACAATCAAATTTAAACATTTTCACCCATTAAAAACATTATCAAAGAGACATGACTGCATTGTATTTATCATCCAAAATGAACACTTTTGATGGTGAATGAGTGAGCAGTCCATTGAATGATAATTTAAACCTCACTTGGCAAAGAAATTACATGAGATATCGTGAAATGTGAGCTAACCACATTCTTTTTTCAGAGATATTAAACTGAAGATATCAAACATAATTAGATGTAGCTCAATTCATTGCACATATAGCTCTATATTGCAAATTTTCCAACCGAATAAGATCATTTTAAACTTAATTTGAACAAGTTCCAGTGACAGCTCTAACTTAGATGAATTGTGTGTAGGCCTAGAGCTCAACATTAATTTTATTTTTTTACTATTCAGTGTTACCACACCTTTCATTCAAGTTCTGCACAAAACATGTACTGTAAGCATTATCCAGAGTATACTCATCAGGCTGCTTTTTATAAATACCAAACTATACTGAAATTTGGCAGATACCTGGAAAAAACTGTATCAAGTTGATCTTGGTAAAAATCAGTTGCCCAACAAGTGTGAATAAATCAATGCATGCTCATTTGGGCAGGTGCTTCTAAGCATATTGTGATATAATTCAGTAATAAAAGGCTTCTTTATAATCCTATAAGCTTGTAAATATTGATGCCTGCCACTTCTACTTTTTTCATAATTTAATTTTAGAGACATAAATTGTAAAATATTATACAATATAACCCAATACTAAATACCATGAGGCAAAAAAAAAAAAATCTGTAGATGTTCTTTTTCGATCTCTCCATTTTGTTTTATCACAGTGCTGCATCAGTGTGAGAAATGAGAAACTTAGCACTCGAGTGCTGGGCAGTACTTGACACCACTGGGAAACAGGAAATTCCCTAAGAATTGCAGTACTGAGAACAGTGATTTATTAGTAAAACTGACGGGCTTCAGCATATGACATTTATCAGGGTTTGCTTGGCATCACAAACATCAGAGGGAGTGTGTGGCCATACAGGCACATTTCACAGTCTAGAGGGCCTAATGAGAAATGCTTGCAGCTTTGGACTTGAACCGACACCATATCATCTCTATGCTATGTAAAAGTGCTCTGCCTGAAAATCTCTGGGTTATGCTCTGGTTTATAAGGGGTTAAAGGTTAGCAATATAGCGAAGTGTCATTCTGAAAGTCATCAGTAAAATCCTGAAATCAATTCTAAACCTGACTAGCAATTAGTGCAACAATGTGAAAATAAATGTGGTCTCTTAGTTTGATACCAGTAAAGGGGTAAAGGTCCTAGCAGCTGCTTTCTACACAAGCTGAAGGCAAAAGATTAACTATTGACTGAGGTCTGTGTAAGGAGAGTTACAGACAGTGGTGTAAATAAGGTTAAACTTTCTCCAAATCCACGGAGGATAAAAACCTTTTAATTTTTGATCTATTCCTTAACTTAAAGAAACAGGACTATACTTTGATCTTCAAAAGGCAGGTCATTTATCACCTCCAGGTTTTTGGCCACTAGTTTATCGCTGGCAGAGAGACTACCTAACTTGCTTTGAATCATGCTTCTGCAGCTGGGAGGGTGGAATAAAATCAGATTTACTGTTGTTGAGCTGTATGGATTGTCAGTTGTTGTTTTTTTTTTTTGTTTGTTTTTTTCAGTCAGAAGATGCAGCCAAGTGATATTGGTGTAGCAGTGAAATTAAACATAGCGATTATCAACATAGTGATTATGATTATGTAGGGGATGCATCTGTCTAGAGTAGGGCCAGTGACACTCACCCAAGTCTTAAGGCATCTGATTAAAACTGGGTGACCTACAGTATTAAAAGACATGTATTCTAAAACAACACAGTTAGGCAATTTCCTGTCTGCTAGTTCATATAAGAGGAGTCACCTGTGCTGTGTAGAGCTCTAAAACCACACCGAACGATTGAAAGACTCATGAAGAAAGACAGACTGTTACTGTTGTTGTTGGTAAGAACTTTAGACGTGGGTCTTAAGTTATTGATGGTTGAGGGATCAAGGCTGAGTCTCTTAAGGAGTGGTTGAACTACTTCATGCTACTTCATGTCAAAAGATGAAGTGGAAAATTCCAGTAGGTAGAGATCTGTTTATAATTGAGAAAATACTAAGAGCAATTCTATCAAAGACCTCTTTGAGCTAACTGATGATGACAATATCTGAGGGATGCATAGAGCACATCGTATGTGTGTGTGTATGTGTGAGGGAGGTATTGGAGTCTCATGGTCCATTTTATACATGAAAATAAAAGAAACTGCTCACATTTCTCAGATGTAATGTAATTGTTCTTACCAAAAGTTGTTATTTCAATATTTGAGCCTTGGGTCAATACATATTCTTACACTATATTTATCTTTAAGTGTCAGTAGATAATGAACCTCAAACTTGTAACCTCCTCTGTGATAATGTCTGCCAGGGATAATAATGTCCATCAGAGCTGACACTTGGAAATATTACTGTCTTGTATAGCTTGTGCTGTGTAAACAGCATAGATGAATAACATGACCGATAAAGAGGGTATATCACTTTGTACAGAGACACTAATAATCAAACAGCTCCTGTGAAATGTTTTAAGTTTTTCAAATAATTTGACAATTTTTCTTAGAATTTTACACAATTTTGTTCGTGTTTTGTATTCCACACTATGTTTAGTATTCTGAAGTCCATCTGAGATGTACCAAAGGGAATTTATATCAGATTTGTTGGAAAAATAAAGCCATAATTAGAAATTTTCTGAATGGAAATAAACATCGAATATACTCAAGAAAACCTACAACATTAATAGGAAGTTGGAATCAACATAACATGTAATGTGAAATTTATTTATTAATTAATTAATTAATTTATTTATTTATTGACCTCTAAGGCAAAAACAAAAGCAAAAACATAAAAAAAAACATGTATACATTTTGCGATGTGTTTTTAGCATAACTAATGGGTTAATAGTTTTCTATTGCCCGTTATAGACTTAACAAGCTCTGTGACAGTAAAATCTCTGATAAACCTTGATTTAAAAGATCTTGAGCTGTTTTGATACATTCCAGTTGCAATGCCTCCTATTAACACACAGATATTAAAATGTTCATATTCCAAGACAGAGCTGAAATAGGGCTGAAAATAGCAGAGGCGAGAACATTTATATGTAGAAAGCTTCACATTACAAAGACAAATTTAGGAGCAGACTAATTGAGGCGATGTAATTCGTCAATTAAGGATAATTTATTTTCCAAGGCGCTGCTGTCTTCCTCTGATTCAAATATAGTTCTTTATGATAAATTCAATCAAATGGTACTTTGCAGTTAAACACTAGATATAATGCTCTCATAAAAAATTAAAAAGACAAGAAAATTGTCATTTAGACATTCATCTCTGCGACCAAATATGGTTACACAATTAAGTTAAGCTCTCAGTGATGAATGCATCTTAGTAGTACAGCCATTTCCTTACAAAGGAGATAGTGAACGTTCTTCAAAGGCACCTGGGAGAGTAAAATGATAAGGCCAACACAAACAAAAGATCTGATCAGATGGACACAATTCCAAATATTTAACTGCTTGGACTTACCAACCACCTAATCTAACATTTAATGTGTTTGCACATTACCACTGCTAAGCTGTTTAACCTAGCTTTCATCAAAGCACTTGATTTGTACCTGAAACCTGGGAGACATTGCCCATTGATTGTTACACACATTACAGTAGCAAAAGTGGTATGGCACTGCCTATATCTAAGCAAGAGCTACAACACTGCAAGAACAGATTACCAAACCAATGCAGCGCCTTCCTTTTTACATCCTTCTGAAACAAAGATTTGGGAGTATGCTCCAATCAGGCTGTGAATGAAACCATGCTTTCCTCCTTTCAGTATGAAAAACAATGAAATGGTGGCTATACTGTACCTTCAAATAAAACCTTTTCAATAGTTCATAAGATTGACCAAAGTGCTGCATTATCTATTCCTGACAAATCACCAATCACAGGACAAGTAATCAATATTTGACGAGCTACAGTGAATAGCACATTGCATTACAATTAATTTGACATTAATAATTGCCACATGACTCAGGGACAGAAATAAAGACTCAATGATTGGTTTTATTGCTTCTCATCCAGTGAGTTTACTTTCTTGTTTATGTGCTTTTTGACCAGTCTGATCTCAGTAGTGCTTTTTGACTGTCAAAGCCATTTCATTTGAAAAGTAAGGTGGGCAGCTGACAATTCCTCATCATGTCAGATTAATGATAAAATAGCAAGACAGATGAATGGAGAGAATTTCCCCTTTTTATTTTTATTTTTTAATGTTACTGCTGCTTGCATTTACATAAAAACATCAGTTGACTACAAAGTCTTATGAATACAGTATGAATACAATAACTGCAACAGGGGCCAATTTATCCTGTCCTATCCTACACTATTTCTTTCTTTCTTTCTTTCTTTCTTTCTTTACAGTATACTTACATGTTATACTTTATTTTGACAGATGTGTTAAAAGTATGGATTTAAAATCGATTAATTTCATTTTGTTGCTGGATTTTCAACATCACGCAATGTAATAAATTCATCAAATTTATGAATAAACACTTATTTTAATTTTCACCTGCGCCACAGAGAATAAACCAGAGGCAGTTAGAACTAATGGCTCAACTGAGCAGGAGAAAAAATAAATAAATAAAAAAATCTGCCTTACAGCTCTGTATCACAACACTGTACCACAATGCCTTTTAGAGTAAAAGAATCCTAAAAGCACTGGAATGTGCCAGTGTCTTTGTGTGTATGAATGTGTGTTAAATACAGTCCTATCGGGTGCTGCAGTATAGGAGAGGATTTAGCTGTAATTGTTCTTCCAGGAAAGAAGGACAAAAGTAACAAAAAAATCTTCAGCTTCAACCGGGAAGCTTGCCATCATGTAACAATTATGTCAACAATGCAATGGATATCCCATTATACTTTTCTCACTTAAATAAAATGTACATATGATTTAATTTACTTCTAAGGAAAGAAATTACCTACATGCTCATTAAATGCAATTAAAGCCATGTGTGTTGCTTCATAAAAAAAAGAAAAGAAAAAAGAGGCATGGACTCTTCTAAATGGAAAATGTGTGAAAATGTGTGAAAACCAGCATGTGCCATTTAGCTGAAGGATGTTGCTTAAAGATATATAACACAATCCACTGGAATAATCTGTGAGGTATACTTCTGCAAATATTCAAACAAAAAATACAATACATCAACAATTTGAACAAAATGACCTTGCTTAAGTAGATTAAACCTCAAACTTACCACAGCAGTTGAAGCCATGGCCTAGAGTTTAGTTGGCCAAACCAGCAGATAACAAGCTGTAGAAACAGGAAAATACAGAAGTTTCCAATTTCTTCCAAAAATAAACTCAACAAATGTAACAGCAAATATGAGTGACTCGGGAGGTTAAGTGGTTTTGATTTATCACAAAATTTCAGAATTCAGATGGGTAAACATACATTTTTCAGTTTTCTGCTCTCAGCCAAGGTCTTGACTCTGCAAGCATCACTTGAAAAATGAATGGAAACTTCCAGAGGACAAATGAGACGGTGCTTCCTCTCATAGTGATAATATGTCTGATTGGTTATTTTAAGATATGAACAGGTGGAGTGTTTTTTTGTTTTTTGTTTTTTTTTTGTTTGTTTGTTTGTTTTGTTTTTGTTTTTTTTTCTTTTCTTTTCTTGTAATAGTTAATTGGTCAAATACCGCATGACCAATTGTTGAGCTGTTTTAAAAGAAAAGCTGAATTTTATCCTTTTTTTCATACGGGAGTGAACATTGTGTGCATATGTGCTCACAATGGCCAAAAACAGTGTCCTCTCTGGCTGCAATAACATTTCTGAGATATATCCACAGTACACACATTTGTACCTTTGTTTATACCCACCCACATCCCTCATTTGTCCCTGATGTTGAGCCTAATAAGATATGATGTGTGCGTTCTTAAATGAACCCCATGTCCTTGGCATCAATGCACAGCTGTGCTAATATGATTAAATTATACACTCCAAACCTCAAGTTTATGTGATGGTATGCCACCCCTCCTAATCTGAATGCCAGTGTCAGTTTGCCAATACTGATAATTTGCAGAACTGTTTTATCCACCCTTGCTCCTCTGTTTTTGACATTCCTGTCCTTTTTACAGCTCTGGTGCCTCCCCCCCTCCCAGACCCCCATTTTAAGGTGCACTGGAACAGTCTACTAACAGCCTATTATCCGTGTGCCCCCACCACAGAGGTGGAAAAAATCTAATTTCTCAATTTCTGTTGTACTATTTCATCTGAACTCTTCATATAAATGTCTTCTTGGATATAATACTTTTTTACTAAATCATTATTGGTCGTTATGGGTGGTATTTAAGCTCGGGGCAGTAGAGCAAGATGTGCTCTGCCAACATGGAAACTCACACAGAAAGGACCAGAGGCAAGATTCAAACCCTAGACCTTCTTGCTGTGAGGCAATAGTATCACTGAGCCACCGTGGCATCCACACAAATCCCCAAAATATATAAAAATGCTAAAATACACGAATGCTGTGGTGCCTGAAGCCATACACCAATATGCATTGTGCGTACATTAAATCAACTGGCATTTTTCATTTGTCCACCTGTTCCTATCTTAAACAAATTTGTGATGGCATAGTCACTGGTCTTTGCATTTTTACTCAAACTCCCACCCCAACTGTGGCACATTGGTTGTGTCCACTGCTTGTTCAGTTGGCAGTAGGCTACCTTTTGCAAATGAGCACTCAGGTGTTTGATGAAAATTAAATCAAAGGCCAATGATTGCTGTTTGCCTTTGTTAGGCAGGGTCTAATAGGATACTGCATTGTCAACATTACCTTAGCTCTTGCCTTGAATGTAGTGTTGTCACCTGTCAAGCTTTAGCAGAGGAGAAAAATTCAAGTAAGTCAGAGCATGATTTCATTTTATTCTTTCATCTCTTTTGTTTATTGCTTTTCCATTATGTCATTTCAAAATCTAACTTGCTCTCATTTTGAACATGTATTGCTCTTGAATTTCTATTATGTGCGGTTGAAATGAAGAAAATCATTGCTTTGGTGTTTGTGTTGAATGGGTTTATTTCATGCAAGCTCTTCTGATGTGGTGCTCATCATGCTGTGTCTCCTAGCTGTTCATTGTGTAGTTGTTGTTGCCTGGTGAGTGGTCGATAAATAGGCTAATTGTTTCGGTTGGCGCATGAGGACTGCTCAGTGCTTAATTTAGATATGGGTTTTGTGGTGTAATGTAGTACAAAAAACTCTATGGTGTCATCAGGAGGTATACATCATAACTCTCCCTCGTCACTGTGTGAGAGCGTGCCCATCCATTCTTTCTGTGTGTGTGTGTGTGTGTGTGTGTGTGTGTGTGTGTGAGTGTGTGTGTGTGTGTGCGGGCATGATGAGGTTGTTTGCACAGGGCCGCTTTTTTGCATTCTACGATATGAAATCCCAGAGGCGCCAGTGCTTGCATGAAGTGGAAATACTGATCGGGGATTAATGGACATCATTAAATAAAGACACAACAAAGCATGAAGCATAAAAATGCAGGATTGTAATTGTTTATAGAGATACATGGAACTAGACATTCACAATTTGCATAATTTTACACCTGTTTTCTTTTTTTCTGAGTATTTAAGGATAAATCATCAAAGATGCATTGGCATTGAAAAGTGTTTACTCTATAGAATAAATTACCAAGAAGCTGCCATTATAAAACTATGATATAGTTTTAGTAAAAATTACATCCATATCTCCAGGGGCCATCATGAGATGGAGACAGAACTAAAACGTCAAAACTATGATTTTAACAGCATTTACCAGCAGCTAGTGTAAAATGTATCCTGCAAAAAGATAGGAGTATTATGAGATAGTATAGGCCTGTTCAATATAGCACCAGTAGCTAGGGCTGCCAATTTATCCAAGTAGGGTTCTTAGCCCCAACCCCTCACACACACACACGCACGCACGCACGCACACACACACACACACACACACACACACACACACACACACATACATACATTTGGGTGTGTCTGTGTGCTGGCAGAGTGACAGTGTGGGTGTGTGAGAGGGGGGTGTGTGAGTCATTGGACCCGCCCTGTTAGCCGGGGAGTCTGACAGTTTATT
>OMKZ01027924.1:0-17507 GCA_900302535.1 Neoniphon sammara
CTCCCACACTGATGCCCCCCACACCCCTCCTTCTCAAGAGTCCCCACTGCCCCCCTTCTTCTCCTTCCATCAACATACACACACACGCAGCACAAAGAACACTTTAAGGACTCAGACTTTTTATTTTTACTTATTTTATTTTATTTTATTTTTATTTATTAAATTTGTCTCTAAGTCTCTTGGTTTTTACATATTTTTTATATTTTTATCTTTATATTTATAAACCTGCAACTGGTGGACTGCTCCAACAAAATTTCATTGTCTTGTGCGATGACAATAAAGATTATTCTATTCTATTCTATTCTATTCTATGTGTTAAGAAACTACGGCCTTGTTTGTGCTTAGCCCCACCCCAATCCTGTTATCATAAAGCAACCCCTTTTCAGGCAATGAGCCTGGAAAGTTGGCTGATGGCGCCTTGACCCATGTCCAAAATTCATACTGGGTTTTGGGATGTTACAGAGATTCTGTTTACATTAAGCCCTGCCCCTTTTCGGCACTGCTGGGGCACAACCCATGACAACACAAACAAAACGTTGCGTATGACCAACTGAACAAACAAACAGTATTTGGAGAGGATCAAGTAGCTGTCTGTCTTGAATGTCTCGTGCACACTGTTTATTAACAAACAACATACTGTTACCTTAGTCAGAAAGCTGCTTCTGTCCCAGGGAAGTGAACAGGACCTGATGGGCTCCTCATTGGCCACTCCAGCAGCAGTACCCGGCGGAGGCTGGTTTTCAAAAGTCGACCCCTGCCCACCGGGAGAAAAAGGTACATGTGTGTGGGGGGGGTCTAAACTAGGTAAAATATGGGAAATATGTGTCACAGAGTGAAAAACAATTAGCAAACAAAGCACAAATACATGGCAGTCATCACACTGTCGTCTGGGGTGAAAGTCGCTAAGTCTAACGCTACTGATGTCTACTGGGGGTTTTGAGACTAAATGTAGCGTTGGGTGTGAATAACGGTCGTTATCGAAGTTAATATAAAGTTAGGCTAGTAACATAGCATTATGCTAACCTTATTGATGCGCTACCCAAAGCAGCATAAAGTTAGGTTACCTGATGAGGAGAAAAGTAACCAACTCTGTCTTGACCTTTTTCAATTGCCTCAGCTTCCTTTTTAACTGGTATTTGAGGCTTTCATTTATTTATTTAGGTTTTACTGGGTTTTCCTGGGGTTTCCGGTACTTTAGATTGGTGCTTGCAAACTCCTTCAGCCATTGCTAGCTGCCAACAGCCTAATGAAGACATCTGATTGGCTGGTTGGCCTTTGCCCACGTGGGTAATAACGGTGTTCAGATTACAACAAAATCTGGACTGTATTTTTTTTTAATCAAGAAATATAAATATTTTGGTTATATGTTTATTTAAAAAATAATAATACCTTTATTCAGCAGGTATGATTTCCAGTATTATTTTATTCAAGTTAATTTGTTTGGGGGCAAATTTTACAAAACGTCTAAAATAGCCTAAAGAACAAATTTAATAGGCTGGCTGGTGTATGGCAGCATGTGCAATACAGTTTGAATTCAGTCAACGACAAAAACATGTTTTCTGGACCATGTTAGAAATAAGAAATAATTTGGGTGTGTTTTTTCTAGGAAAAGTAATGCCTTTGTCCAGCCATGTTAAAATGATTCCCATGTGGCACAGTGTACCACTGCAGATCATTGGGCAACAAATTGTATTATTTCAGTCACTGCTAGCTGCTGGTGTCACCAAAGGTCAGGTATGGTAGCTCCTTGCTGATATATGCTCAGTGAATATGCTATATAAGCTCAGTCTACTCAGTCTCCCCAACAATAGAATGAGTCTCTTTGGTCTGCTGGAATTCTGAGAAATACTCATGACCATGGGGTTGCTTTAAAGGTCAATCTGCTGTGCTTAGTTCCTGTCAAATTCAATGTTAGACCAAAAAGAAGCTGACCATAACTGTTCAACAAACTGGAAAATCACCGTCTAGTGGTGAATTTACACATCACGGACTTGGACAAATGCAGGCATGTACTTCAAAGCTGCAAACAGAACTACAAATGTTTTCAAGGCTCATAATGTCTGTTCACTCTCTGCTACATGAAATTTCTTTGGCATCAAAACCTCAGTGGCTCCTATTCATATAGTTTTCCTATTACCTGGTTCTGTTGCAAACATTCAGTAGCAGCCACAGTTGTAGACCCCAAAATAATATTGCATCCACAGTGATAAGGACTTCCATATAGTGAATAAATAGGAAAAGTTAGGAGAGTTCATCTCAAGGTGAGATAGCTTGACTATAGTTATTTATAAAGTCTGTGCTTGCAGTATTTCCCCTTACCGGCACTCCAGACTTTGAAACTGGCTTTCCAGTAATGTCTGAGCTTAAAGCATTTTTATTCAATAGCTGCTCAAATTGAAAGCTCAAGTTTGACCTTGATATGAACTGATATATTGATAATCTATTAAAATCACGATTCACACATTCATCTTTCAGAGAAATCATTCTGAAAAGACTGTTCCAAAGTCAAGAGCTGTAATTGTGCAATTGTGTTGCCCATTGAAAAAAATGACTGATAAAAAATGTGTTTTTTCTGGAGCACAGTTCCACACAGCACGTCAGGTTCTAGAAAAATTATTCAAAGTTAAAAGAAAGCACAGGAACACAGGGCTTTTACAAAAGCAATTAGCCTTTTTTAATCTTACATTGCATTGAAAATTTACATAATAGATTCATACATTTTACAAATAATTTCATCATAAAAATATATTTCTGTACAAAACACTTTTTTATTCTATATTTCATCTTTTTTAAATTTTTTATTTATTTATTTATTTTCAAATGGTGTATATTTCCAATGTCCCCAGGCAGGAACGGCTTAAGTCTTTCAAATCACATGGGTCTTATTGCGGTCAGTCAGTAGGAAAAGCTTGTGGCAAAATAGACTGAAGCTTAGAAAAAAATTCTGATGAAGAGGAGGACTGGAGCAGATGTGTGTTTACGTGTGTGTGTGTGTGTGTGTGTGTGTGTGTGTGTGTGTGTGCGTGTGTGTGTGCGTGTGTGTATGTCTGTGTGTGTGTGTCTTAGACAATGTGTGTGTGCGTGAAACGGTGTGAGTGACAGGGAGGGTCCCGTGGTTTTTGGTAGGCACTGTGTCAGATCCATACCGAAAAACAACTACAACAACAACAACAATCAATCCAAACTGGAATAAGAAACATGTCACCATAGTGATGCAGTGCAGGACAGTTACAGCATGGCTAAACAAGGAAACCGCAGCTCCCATTGGTTTGAAATCAGCACTGGTTTTAAAAGGAGTTTCTCTCAGCTGATTGCAGTCAGTGTATGTAGTCACCACAGCAGGGATTCTCAAACTGCATCAGTCTGAGGCTCATACTAAGTAAATGCTGTCTCTTACCATGGCACCCAGACTCATTAAAACATACATCATGTGTTAGGACCCAAGCTGAATGAAATTATTCTCTAACTCTTGGAAAGAGGCCCATTAAAACATATTTGTACTCTGTCAAATGAAGACCGAAACCAAACATATCGTCTCTCACCCTCAGGCTCATTGAAATGTACAGGTGCTCTTGTCATGTGGGGAGTTATGATAACATGTATACAAAGCATTTTCAGACCCAACCAATATTTTAAGTAACTATGGGCTTACACTCATAAACTTACTTCTGGTCCCTCAGCAATTGTTCACTGATGGCACATAAAACCATCAAAAGAAGCTGGGGAGGTGCATAACAGCATGTGCAACAGCAACCTCTAGTGGTGGCTAAGTGCAGTGAAGGCTGCCAGCTGTAAAGCATGACATCAGAATAGGCAGGACAGCCACCAGCTTCGGTAAAGTGAGCTGAGGTTTTAAGGGTATAAGGGGAAATCTTGCACATGACGGGCCTCATTTATGCACTTGAACTTATTTAATCTTCATCTTAAGATCTTTGAGGTCTTCTTCAAATGGTCAAAATGATTGAATTACATCGTGCACAAGCATTTCAAAGACAGAAGCACTATAGAATGAGCCTGATGAGCCTCAGTTCTCCATAATACATGGCAGTTAACATCTTCCTCTGCTGAAATGCAGTGGGCCCCACACAAAATACTATAGGATTGTTATCAACGTACTGTTTATCCTTAATTGGACGTGTCACACCTGTTTGTGACACCTCTGCAGTGCTTAAGGGAAATGGAGTAAAGCAGGGAACTTTAGAAATTTCAATACAGTGAGGCCAAATTTGATCTTAAAAATTGAGGATCCTGAACCAGATTCAGGTATTACTATGATCTCTGACAGTTTGGTACAGAGTTGTGAAAATGAACTGCTCTTTCTCAAAGCAAGAAACCGGAGAACCTAGACTCCAATCTGTAATGTCATACTGATGCA
Source organism: Neoniphon sammara (assembly GCA_900302535.1). Classification (NCBI taxonomy): domain Eukaryota; kingdom Metazoa; phylum Chordata; class Actinopteri; order Holocentriformes; family Holocentridae; genus Neoniphon; species Neoniphon sammara. Next base: position 4,376 of record OMKZ01027924.1, read on the forward strand.
AAACCTGGAGGTCAACCCCTGATGGACTTTGCAGATTTGTAGACTGTGCATGTGTGTGTGAAGTTTCACAAAGTTTCAACATTTTTAAGCTTTAACAGCTAAATTCAGTCATAGCTGTAACAGACGTTCTAGTTCCCTACAGAGAAAATATCCTGGGAAAACAGCCACTGTGCTAAATTCAGTCTCCAATTCTTCCTTACCTCTTACAAATAGACTGTAGACTGTCAAAGATCATGCATGAAATCTGTTTCAGGATGTATTCTGATTTCATGTTTATGTATTTGAGATCTCAAATGTGAATCTGCTTTTTTTCCCCTATGGGAGAGAGAGAAAAATGTTGATAAACAGCACCAGTTTTCTACACGTATGCAAAACCATCTTATCTGTCTGGGCCATCATCCATAAGCAGCATTTTGGGTTATTTGATGACAGTTATGACAGCATGTTTGCACTATGCCTGTGTTTCTTGTTACTTCTTGGATCACAGTCGAGTGATAAATGACAAAAACATCCTGCCTAAACCAGAGCCAAAGCTTGATGAGAGTTTGGCCATATCTAAACAAACCTGGGTCTCCATTACAAGTTGGTATTTCTGTGTTGCCATGACAATATTGGTATTTTCTTATCTTAGAGAAACAGATAACATCTGATAATACTGAGTTTTGACTTTTCTGTGGCAGCAAATTCGAACAATTCTGCTCCGTGGCCAAGGGTTAGAAACAGAGACTCTGTTCCAGTTCATCATTATAATATTGGCAACATTACGGAGGACTTTGTTACATATTTGCAGCCAGCCTTTCTAGAGAAGGGTCAGAAAAAAATGGCAGCTGATCAAACTCTATTAATGCTTTTGGAAAAGTCTCATCTGTGATGACTGCATCATGAAAGATAAATTTAAACAGTATAATCCTTGCTGGGAAACCTTTCACCTCAACAACAACAACAACAATAACAGTGACACTCATGATTGCCTCAGTGGGAAAGACACTGATGAGGAACTGGTGTGAAGAACTTCACATTACACAAGAAATTAAAGTAAACCATATTCATGTTACAAATGAACTGAAATACTGCTGTGACTTATGTGAACAGCACATAGTTGAAATATCTTTTATTCTGATGTTTATTTTTTTTCTAAAAACTCTCTTTTATAATCTGTCTTTCCCCTTCAGCCCCTCCCCTGTGGTAAATATATAGCACAAAAATATAGGTGGTGAATGCTCCCGTATATATATGCAAGTAGATTTACAGATCAGAAGATTCTGCAGCAATAACAAACAAAGAAGAGAAGCACTCGCAGAGTGCAGAATAATAGTGGAGCAGAGTCCACAATGTAGGGCTACGACCCTGTTTGTCTTTCTTTTAGCCTGTCTTATCTATCTGTTTGTCTGTCTGTAAGCCTGTCTGTCACATCTCTTGTGTATCAGTCTGGTTGACTGTATGTGAGTCATTCAGTAAGCCTGTTAATCTGTCCAACACCTGTCTATCTGTGTGTGTCTGTCTGACTCAGAGTGCACAGTAACACAGTGGAGTCCACAACAGTCTCACAACCTTGTTTATCTTTTTCTATGTCTACTTTTTGTTTGTCTTTTAGCCTCAGTGTCATGTATGTTCCTTTGCTTCTTTTGACCATACGGTTTGTCTTCCTATCTACACTTTAGTTAGCATGCCTGTATACCAGTCAACATTTCTGTCAGCCAACCTGCCGATTTCTGTCTCTCTAACCTTTTGTATCTGTTGTTCGATCAGGCTCTCTCAGTCAATAGACAGGTAGTGTTCCTGTAGAATGTGCTTTAGTACCAGAGCCTTCTCTGTTCCCCAAAGTCTTTTTTCTTCATTAGTCCATTCAGAGTCCTCAGGCTCCATTCAGTGGTTTTGTCATTAGAATCCATTAGAATCCACAGGATCAGGACCATATTCCCTTGAGGTCGTATTCTGTCTGTCCGTTCGCTGACCGTCTGATCTGATTCATTATGCTGAGACAGGACCGACCTTTATGAACGGTTGATTTTGGGTTGGACAGACGCTAATAAGCTGTGTTAGGGTTTTAAGACCTCATCTTTTCATTTAATAACTCACTTACTCTGCTTCCAGTTCTGTTAGAGGTTGTCTACATCTCCTCAGCCTCCTCTCTTATCCATTGGATGAGAGGGAGCAGTTTATCCATTAGATGAGTCAGTCCCCTCTCGTCTGTTCTATTAGTGCTAGCTCCCCTTTAAGACTCATTTAGTTTTGCTTTGCTCTGATCCCAGTTCAGTTAGGATTACAGCACAGTCTCCAGGGCTCCCATTTTCCTTTGCTTGGGAGTTAGTTTCTTTTCAAAGCAACTTTTGCTACTGTCTGCTAGCATTAGCCATTTTAGATTCCATTTTCGTAGAAAAAGACAACAGAGCGGTGGCACCAGCCTCTGGTTGTCATGGAGACAGAAGGTTGTCTCTTCTGGTTGTTATGGTAATAGCGTGTTGTGTTCCGCGGCTGTTTGACAGATATGCTCCTGATTACATCTAGTCTATTTCTGGTTTACTGATGGTCTGCTGGTAACAGTGTCTGTTACTGTTGGTGTCGAACCCAAACAGACAGAAACAGTATTCTTTGCTTCACAGTGTCTTTTGTGCCATCCACCTGACGTCATAACTTCCCATCTGTGGCTATTTTACGGCAGCCTTTTTGCTTCAGCCACTATGTTCCTCATAGTGAGTATTTGTTGAATACAGTTGGGGAGACAAAATAGCACAAGTGAAATCAGCCCATTTTTGTATTGCAATTTATCTTGACGATATATCCCTATGGCCAGAGCAGGGATAATGTCCTCTTTCTCTCCGGGCAAGGACTAATGGTCACAGTACAGAGACTGGGAGTATTTTCTCCAAAGCTCTGTATTAAATATATTCAGCAGTGGGTTATGGTGACATTTTGTGATATCTCTCTAGCAGGCCAAGGTTTGACTCAATCATTGCTATTTGAGACAATGTCCAGGGTTAAATAATGGGTTAAAGTGTAATGGCTGTGTCTGGGTTAGAATAAGATTATAGACGTGCCTAGACTTAGCCTGGTCTTAGGATTACATTTGGATGTGGTGGTTTGCAGGTGGGCTGTGGCCTAGATCATGATACAGGACGTATCTTTTGTTTCACTTGATGTCACAATTTAGCCTGGCTGTTTTGCATCTGTCAAATACAGCAGGCGTTTTGTGTGTATGTTTGCTTGAAGTCATCTGTGGATACATACTGCTGTGAGTTCGAAAAAGAAAGAAACAGTTGAGGCAGGGTCAAAGAAACCTCAATGTCTTGAGCTATTCTTATAATTAGACATCTGACAGCTTAAGGTTTAGGTCCAGGGTTTAGATATAGCCCAGGTTAGGCTGTTATGCAGACAGTGCTGAGATTTGCATGGAAAGCAGACTGCATTCCCTTCTAAAACCTTGGACCAGTCTTGGCTCAGGGTAGAATATCTCAGTCTTTAGAGCTGGAGTTAGCCCATCCTCAGACCATGTTGTAGACAGTGTTGAGTTTTGGTTTGAAGCGGACAGCTTTCCCCTCCACTGGACCAGATTGGGTGGATTTACGGTCTGATATGGCCCGCGTTTAGACCATGGTACTGAGTGTTTAGGATCGGATTGAAGGTTTCGTATAACCCATCCTAGACCATGTTGCTGACAATGTTGAGGTTTAGGTCAAAGCATAGTGCTTTCTCCTCCACAGCCTTGTACCAGTTGTGGTCCCATTAGGTTAGATTATTTGAGTCTTTAGGTTGGGGTTAAGGTCATATATAATCCATCCTTAGACCATGGTGCAGACCGTGTTGAGATTTGGGTCAAATCTAACAGCTTTCCCCTCCACTGCCTTGGCATTGGTGTTGTACATGGGGTTCTCAAAGGCAGCCTGGCCGTTGTTGTTTTCATGGACTGAACAGCCTGTGTACTGAGTCTTAGGTGTGGTTCTATGAAAACAAACAGTAAAGCACACATCAATACAGTGATAACATACAGTGATAATATATTCAAACAGTTTTAACTTCTATTACTATTAATAATACCACTATGTAGCCAGTGGACAAAAGCAAATAGGAGTGGATCTACAGTAGAGAAAAATCAAGGAGTAGGGGAATAGGTTTTTAAGAAGCCTATTTGAAATGCGATTCCATTCAGTCTGTCCCAAAGTAATTTCCTCACTGTGATATATTCACCACAGAAATGATTTGCATTTCTTATCAGCTCTAATGACAGTCAACTATGAAAACTGTTTACTATCCTCTAAACAATTGTGCTTTGCAACACAGTTTTCTACGGACAATCATCTGCCTCTCAACACCTCAACAACTAAAACAGAGGCAAGTACTTTTTTGATAAATTAGAAAGTGTCACAAAAATTGACAAAATATTTTTATGATAGTTTTCTAAGAAAACAAAGAACATCCACAGCTGAATTGCCAATGCAGTGTCAGTTTACCTGCGTATTCTGTTTTGTGCCAAAGTACTGGCCAACAGAGTCTGCCCAGCTACTGAAATTTAGAAGAAATGTACTTGTATAATAATGATATAAAGCATACCTTTGTTTGTAGAGATAGAAGCCAAAGCCAGTGAAGATTAGAGCAAAGAAAGGCACCAGAATAGCGATAGCCACAGAACTACTGTTGGTACCAAGATGAGGAGGAGATGAGTTTTGACTCTCTGACATGTTCAGACCTGAAATACACAAGACAACACACCCACATGCACACAGCCAAAACAAAAATGGGAGAAACATTGTCATGCTCAGACAAACAGTATCAATATAGTGAAATAATTAAGAATGAATGCTATATAATTGGAAAGGTGAGTGTAATTTTGGTACCATTACTGAAAATTTGGATTTGTTAGAAGTAGGCCGATGAAATAGCTGTTTTGTGAATTTGTAAGACTACTATAAATTTGACTCTGTAGGTCATTATAAATGCAATGTGCAGTTTGAATACCCTATTATGTTTTTACTCCAAAGCCTATCAATACGAAAACAATATTTTACATATAATGTATGAAGCATAGTCTAGCAGAATATTTTGTATCTATCATTTACAGTCTAAACTAAGTTATTTGGTGCTGTTATCGTAGCCAGCACATCAAATCCTGCTGTGACACTTTGCAAAGCAGAGTGTCATTACAAAACAGAATTACCCAGTCTTTGCAGTCCAAACTGTCCGTAGTCTTTTCCCTGGATGAAACCCTGGAATACATAACTGGAACCATCAGGCTCTGCTGACACCTGGAAAGGAACGGAGGGGATGAAGAAATAGGGAGCGAAGGATTGGTTGGAGGGAGAGAGGATGTGAGACAGAGATACAGGGAGAGGGAGGACGTGTGGTACCCTCTGTGTTACCTCTTGTGTCAACATAGCAAAGCAACACAGATTCAAAACAGCTTAGCAAATGTGACTATGTATTTTTTACACTTTCAAAACAAACAAGATTATATTTACAACATTATGCGGCTTGCATTTGAGTTGCAGAAACAAATTAGTGAGATATGGTCTTCTGAGTGTTATGTTGTGTGCAGCTCTGAGTTCTGAGAAAAAAAAAATCCACTACTGCAAAGGTTTTCGGTGTAAATCTCCATGTATTTAGAATTGTTCAGCTTAGCTGGTGCTACACAATTGCAGCCAGATAAATAAATAAATAATTAATACAGCCATAAAATAACAATAATTAGATACAGTATTAAGTAATTTGTTCATGAGTAATGCAACAACCCAATACGCATTATTAAAATAGCCTTATACTGTTCTGACTAATAAAAATCTAGGGAATATTTGCATAAGTTTTTGTACTATGTAGATGCTACACTAATCTGTTTTTATCTTAGCAGTGAGCAGATGACCACAGTAATCACACAGGAAATAAACATCACAGAAATTTAATAGTTAAATAGGCATGTGAATACTTGAACAAATACAATAACAAGCATGATATTATCTTAGCACACCATGCCAGGTATAGAGGCATGGAATGTCTCACCATGGCTGACTGATCTGAATTTGGCTCTTAATGGCCATGGCAGTGTGGTAAAGAGACCTTGCCAAAAGAGGCTGGCACATAAAGGTCTCAGTTTTTCTTGTTACATTTCTGATTAGCCAAAAAGCCATTGTACAGTGACACTGTTTTGTCATAACTCTTGTAAATGAACTAAACTCAACTGAACTGAATTCAGTTGATTCCTGTATTTCTTTTGAGACTTACGAATCCATCCATGGTCCAGGAGTCATCTGTGATCTTGGCTGGAGAGACGACTGAATCTTTCAGCTGGTTCCCCTGGTTCAGATGGTTCACCTGGTACATCAGCAGTAAGAGCCTGGCCTCAGCAGCCTTATACACTCCTAGAAAGGACAGAAGAAAGACCTGGTTTACAGCAAAACAGAGAAAGTGAGTGAGTGTGTGTGTGTGTGCGCGCGCGTGTGCGTGCGTGCGTGTTTTTAGAATAATCAAAAATCAAAATGACACTATAGTAACACATATAATTCTGTCAGCGTTGTTAAAAGACACAGAAACCAACTGAATTCCTCCAGTGTTGGTAAGAAAAAAACATTTTTAGTTGGTTCTCGAGGTTTAAGTTGGATCAAAGGCTAGCTCTAACTTCTTAGATGCAAGTGTGATGTTCAAAGTCAAAAGGGCTTGAGAAATTTGACTGCTACATTTGCTACATTTGTCTAGAAATGTGTTCAAGTTGAATAACAAGTCTAGGTCCATGTTTAGCAGAAAAATCCAGTCTTTCAGATAAACTAAACTGGTTGAAAGAAAGGTTCAGCAGAGTTTATAGACATTAGACAGCTGGCTCTTCTAAATCAGATAGTTCATCGCAGATTCCTCTCCTAATCCAAAAAAGAATAGAGGAAACCAGCAGCACTGCAAGCAACTTTGACTTTGTTTATTTCAACTTCATCAGACCTAATTTAAATTTTGGAAAGGTCGAGTGGCTTGACATCAGAAACAAGTAAAAGCAAAGCAAGCAGATCTGTGTGGATCACTTGCCGTCATCTAAGCGAGATAAATCAGGTGAAATCTCAGTCATTAGTGAACTGAACAGTGAAGGGCCTCTTCAGCTCAGCATGGGTGAAGTGGAGTGCTGTGAGATTTAATAGAAGACTTCAGCATTGACTGCAGAGGCTCTGTCTTGAAAGGGCATCCAAGCTTCAATCTGTCAAACATTTAGTTGGTGTTCTCCAGCCAGAAGTGGATCAGATTTTTTTTTGAAGCTTGACACTAGGTGGAGAGCTTCTTTATATGAGTTTGTCTGTAAGGAGGACAATATTCACAGACCTCCATTCATTTTGGATGGTCATTCTGTTCACTCATATCTGGGGCAGTTCGCTCTCGTGGTCAGCAGATGTCTCCATCTTCATGGCATCTTCATATTTATATAGCATGAGATCCCCAAGAGCAGTGTAAGTTGAGTAGCAGAAGTTCATTATTTAAATAGGTGATAATATAGTGAAACAAGATTATTCTTTCTTTCTTTCTTTCTTTCTTTCTTTCACCATCTGTCAGGGTGGGCAAGTGCATATTTCCTCAGTGAACTTCACTGTACCTGCATTGTCAAAATGCACCATGTTTTTCCATCATATTTTGATTATAAATCAATACAGGTTACATAGTGTAAAAGTATACTGATACAAGACATTGATGTATCTGATATCCTAGCTTGGTTTCAAAGGCTTCTTGCAAGATTGTCGTTATCAAGCAAGTGATGCACAAGCAACACACAGGCATACAGTCAGTCATTTTTTTAAACACGCAGCTGCTGCAAAGAAGAGGAACTGATGCAGCAAGTCAAGGAAAGTTGGGAAAGAACAAAAATGAAGAATAGAAAAGAATACCGCAACACATTAATAATGGAAGGAAAACAAGTGCTAATCACATTATGGGCTGACGAGAAAGTGTAGATCGATTTTAAATGCAGTGTGCAACAGACAAGTGTTTTTGAAGGTAAATCGAGATGTCAGAATATTGATCAGCGTTTTTGAAGGATGAACATGGAGGAGCTGAAATGGAAAATTTACATCCACCTGGGTTATTTCTTGTTGCCATAGTTACATGTGTGTTTTCAACATTGTCCCATATGATCAAGACTGCAGTGGAAAACTGCACCAATCCTGTATCATACTGTGTAAAATCATTCCCAGGCCCAGCACAGGTACAGCACAGTGGAAGCAGCATGTTGTTTTTTTCTGTTTTTTTTGTGTGTTTGTGGGAGAAAGAGAGAGGAAAGAGAGAGAGAGACAGAGAGAGAGAGAGAGAGAGTTTGTTACTGCTTTATGTTTTGGTGGATGTGGGCCATGCAGTGTGGATGCCATGTACTTCAAGATTCACTCCCTCTGAGGACTGAAATTATGAATAAGCAGGTTGCCTTGGGTTTTTTTTTTTTTTTTTGCTGTTTGTCTCATGTTGTCTTCAGCTTAGCCTCGATGCTGGGAACCACTGATGACTGTGAAAGTACAGATGATCCACATGAGTTCAGAAGTTTAAGGCACACCTGTCAACACTCCCATTTTTTGCTGGAAGTCTCCCTTTTTTAAACCTTCCTCCCGCCCTCTTCCTGTTTTGTCATTTCTCCCATTAATCTCCCATTTTCTGACAGGCATGTCCAATCCAATGGGTGTTTCGTGCGAAATGTATGTTGCCAGATAAGCCTGAGAGACAGTCTGCTTCACACATTAGGCTTAATTTTTCTCACGCTTCCTGGCAAACTACATCGAACGTCCTCTTCAAAAATGATCAGCACAAACTGGTTGGTCCACACTGAAAATAGGTGCCCCATATTGTAGATCTGAGATGTTAGGATATTTGTATTTCACATTTTGTATGTTCTTATGCTGGCATTGGCTGGCTACCACTTTGACACAAGGTAAATGTGTGAGACAACTCAGATTGATTCACTCACACTCACACTTTTTCTAGCAGTGTTTCTACTTGAGATGACGAGTAGGATGTTTGGTGATAGACTTAAACATGAATTTTTTTTTTTTCAATGTTTTATACATTTTGTAATATGCTCATGTTTTTTTATTTACTGCAAGCTACTATACAAGAACCTTAGGACTCATTAAAATGATTTTATTATTTAATTCTTTCTTGATTCTATTTATTTTTATCCTATTCATCTGTTTTGGGGGTTTTTTTTGGTGGGGGATAGACAGTTCAAGAAAGTTTTTTTCAGCGTAATGTTGAAGTATGGTTTAAGGTATTGTATTCTTCAGCTTCACAGACAAAGCAGGTGTTGATGTTGAAACGATGACTAAGCTATTTTTCGCATGTCAGCTAGTTTTCGTTTGCCATAGTGAGTAGCAATCTTTTTTGCTTGAGTTGACACTAGATGAAATTTGAAAGAGGCGAAGATAAGGCTTTTTCATGTCTGTGTGAGAGCAGCATTAGATGTTATTGATCTAAAGCTGCTCCTTTAAGCCAGCAGATAGATGTTAAAAGTCGGATAACTGCGTGGTTTCATGATATGGTGGTTGTGCTCTCTGCTACCCCAGGAACCAATTGTAGCCTCGACAGGATTTGTGTTTTAATAGGGTCTTAACCTCCTGCTGATACTGCTGTATGACCCTGAGAGGTCTGTTGTGCGTGCATGCGTGTGTGTGTGTGTGTGTGGATTGGGGCATTCACAGTAACAACAGTGAAGAACAGCTGACAGCGGTGGGAAAGTAGTAGTCAGACAGACATCAATAATCCACCATTAGAAAGCAGTGTAAACAATTCAAACTGCTCTCAGTAAATGTGTTTACCTGTGAGCAGCTGCTCCATGCTGCTGATAAGGACTGCAGGTTTATTTGCTGTGCGATCCTCACAAAAGAGTTTCTGTGCCTTCACTACCACTCTACTGCACCATAATAATATCAAATCATACTGCATCATGTTGCATCATAATCATACTGTAATTAAACTGCATTGTATCATACCTGATAGGAGCAGCTCCATGTTGCTGTTGCTAAGGGTAACGTTGACTCTTCCTGTTGTGGAGTTGAAGCTGGTGATGCTCAGTGTCATAGGCTGCTTCCTTCCACGGTAATTATAAGAACCTTTCCAAATGTAGTTAGGAGCAAAGACATCATCTGGGACTATAGAATAGAATAGAATAGAAAAGAAAAATAAGGTTGTTTCACATGCTGTTTTCTTCATCAACAACAAAACAACAGACAAAACCTTTATACAGTGTTAAGGGCTACTTTCTGCCTTGATAGCTATAGGCACATGTACATAATTATAGGAACCCTTTCATGTGAAATCAGAAGCAAAATTTTCAGAGGAACAGATTGGATCAGGACAGAGGACAAGAATAGAAAATTACAGTAATTATAGTACTACATGGTGTTCCTTTCTATATGTAGTGAGGAAAAGGACATTATCTGTAACTAGGCTAGAAGATACTCAGGTATAATAAAAGAGATGGGAGTAAACTACCAACAAATAGAATAAAACATGGAATGGAGAGAAAATGAACAGACCACACAAGAACAAAGAGTAAAACAGACAAAAATAGAAGAGACCAGAATAGTCTGAAATACAACACAAGTGACAAGACAAGGTAAGACTAGACTAGACTACATGAGAATAGAATAGAATAGACTAGAATAGAGTAAAACTGACCATTCAGTTTTGGGCTGGGAGTTCCTGTTGCTGGTTTCACAGGTTTCTTCTTCTCTCCAGCTAAATAAACACACACACACACACACACACACACACACACACACACACACACACACACACACACACAAGAAAGAGATAGAGTGTGATAATGCCCTATTGAAACATATGAGGGGAGATGCAGGGAAAAAGTAAGGAGGGGAATTATAATTTTTTACACATCTATGTCATTAACCAGGCAACAGGTAGTGAGTGGAAAGTGTGTCAAATAGCTCTGGCCAAAAAGCAAAGCCTCTTTAAGCCTATTATAGTCATGCATATGTAAAGTGAATGTCAATAACATTATTTTATTATTTGTAGTCAAAGCCACGCAAACAAAGATTCCATCCAATTCACTAATACTTCACAACAGCAACACCCCCAAATTACTGGAACGCCAAAAAGATCCTTTGAAAGGTGTCATTACATCATTGTGCAAAGAGTTTGGCCATTGCCTCTCTCATTACTTAAAGACGTGAGCATCATTGCCAACAAGTCAGAGAAGCATGGGGAAAGAGTATTCGTCCCAGAATCTCAAATCGGATCAGAAATGCTCCAATTTTAACGGCCGCTCTAGGGCGCAAGGGTGCCAGCCTCGGTGAATTAGTTTTAAAGCTGAAGCACGCAATTTTCCCTTGCAATTGGTGGTGAAGGGGCCTATTTTCTTGCATGCTGCTCTTTTTAAGGGCTTGTTTACTCCACAACTTAATTTGCATATATTTCTTGGTGAATAAGATGAAAACTATTACTCTTAGCTCAAGCAGCTAAGGTGCAAACAAATGTGCAAATTGCCCTCGCAAACTAACACTGGTGAATCTGGACCTCAGTGTTTTGCAATAGCATTTATATAGTCAGTTTAAGTCTAACATGCCACTGGGGAGTGTTCTGTGCTAATAGTTACATGGTGAAATTAAGGAGGTTGGCCGGTAGGTTACAGGCACAATCTGTGCAACAGCCAATCTATTCATGACCAGCCGGGTGTCCTTGAGCAAGACGTTAAACTCTCCTGTCCGCCCACTCATGGCAAGTTGCTGTGGGTAAGAGCACTAATTAAATACAGAGAACACACATGCACATTTAAAATGCAGGAGGGTATTTTTTTACCTCTACATATAGGCATCTTTCCACTCCACGTGCCATCACTCTTACAGACTCTGTGCTCGGAGCCCCCAGCCAGGAAGTAGCCAGGCTGACAGCTGTACACCAGGGTGTAGCCAAAACCAGGCAGGTCCATCCCCACCACGTCCACATGGAGCGGACTCTCTGGCTGCTTGCAGGCATGGGCTGCAGGGTGGGGAGAGGGAAATTTGTGCACATAAGTCAGTCTACCAGACAGACAGGATGGATGGATGGGCGGATAGATAAGCGGTGCCTAAGATGAATATTTCTTACGTATGCACTCGGGCTGCATTCCGCTCCAGGTCAGGTCAGGCTGACAAGTTCTGGAGGAAGAGCCTTGAATCAAATGGCCTGGCTGGCACTGAAATGATACCACGCTCCCAACCTACAGTATGTACAGATACACAGAGGGAGGGAGAGAGAGAGTCATAGTGAAGGGTTCTAGCTTATTCAGCTTGCTTACAGTAAACAAAGAGCCTTGAATCAGATGACCTTGTTAGCAGTGGAATGCAATCTGGTTATTGTGATTATATTCAGAGCCTAGGATTAAGTTGCCAGGGTGATGAAGAAAGAAAAATAGAAATATAGATAGATAGACAGCTAGATAGATAGATGTCAGCTTGAGTGTATCATTTGTTATGTGGGTATTACATATTTTCTGTGCCACGAGTCCATACAAACCCATGTAACTGTAACAATATTAGTTGAAACAATTTTAGTCTACTGAAAATTAGAAGTACCTGTGCAAATGTTTTACTGTTTTATTTAATTCTTTTTTTGTTGTACAATTTGACCACTTTTAGGGCAGCATCAATAGCTGATGGGGACTGTTATCTACTTTGAACCTATGGGTCAGGGTTAAGAAGCTATAACAAGGAGCTCCTGTATTATTTCTTTATTACTTTACCCAGATAATTAGGTAGTAAGATTGGTTACATAGATTTTTTTTTTACCTTGAACCATAGGTTCAAGCACAACAAGGGTTCCTAGTTAGTTTGTTAGTAGATAGTTACTTCAGTAGGTAGATAGTTACTTTAGCAGTGTAGACATTTTACCTTGAATCCATAGGTCCTGTTTAAGGAACCATATCGCGGCGTTCCTGGATTCTCACAGCTGGTCTTGGTCGGTTCTGAAGATGACAACCACAAGAGTATTGGTCATTACACAGGAAATCTAAGAGAAAATGAACATTAGCAGTATAATATGTCCTCATAGCTCTCCCCCCCTCTCTCTCTCTCCCTCTCTCTATCTCATGCTCTCTCTCTCTCTGTTGTCATGGTAACAGAGGGAACTGTACACCGGCGGGGCAGCAGGGGGCAGTAGCGCTTTACCAGAAAACGAAGAGACGGCCAGTTCTCTG